>AYJT01037557.1:0-10195 GCA_001278415.1 Ocimum tenuiflorum
AATTGGAAATCTAAGTTAATTACTTTCTCACCTAAGGTTGATGAGGGAGTATTCCTGGGATATGGATACCCCTCTGACAAGGCGTTTAGAGTATTTAATAAGATGACCCTTCTTGTGGAAATAACATGCAATGTTATTTTTTATGAGTCTACTCTAGAACACTACAGAACTGAACTCGAACTGTCTAGAGGCTGATGAAGCTGGAGTTCAGTAGGCAACACTTGTAGTGTGCAACTAGCTCAACCAGCCAAACATAAATCTGGGATCACAGTTCCAGTTACAGCTGACTCAGTCAGAGTACAAAAGGCTGAGGAGGTCTGTGATGCAAGGGTTCTAGCTGAGACCTTACTAAATACCTCAATCACTTCAAGCTCAGTTGGCAGAGCAGCTAATGGAACCCAACTTAAAGAAAAGGACTCTAAGTACAGAAAATCTTACATCAACCCCAGCTGATGATGTAGCTGAGACGTCGGCTAAGAAGGATCCAGCCAATGGAACCCCAGTTCTTCAGGGAAGAACTGAGATGGAGTCAGCCACTGGAACCCCAGCTCTAGGCGAGAGAGCTGGGATAGAGAAAACCCCTAGAACCCCAATTCTAGAAGGAAGAACTGTGACGAAGGAGTTTGTACCCTCTGAAGCCTTGGTGGACGTACCAGTTGCAGCTGATTCCCCCATCACAGCTGCTCAGTTACATCATTCCAACGCTCAGCTCGTTCCAGTCGAAGTAATTAGACCCCCTTGGTGGCTTAGGGATCACTTAGCTGAGGATATTCTAGATGATTTATCTGATCCAGTTCATACAAGATTGTGGGAAGCATTCTTCAGTTGCTTCCTGTCCGAGATAGAGCCTTCCAAGGTGGAGGAAGCTCTAGCCTCTTCTGACTGGATTTCAGCTATGCAAGAGGAGCTTGCAGAATTCATCAAAAATAATGTTTGGTATCTAGTGGATCGACCATGTCATAAGAAGGTCATTGGTACAAAGTGGGTGTTCAAAAATAAAAGGGATGAGAACAGAATCGTCACCCGGAACAATGCTCGTCTCGTGGCCAAAAGATACGCAGAGTGTGAAGGAATCGACTTCGATGAGACCTTCATACCAGTCACTAGGATTGAAGCAATTAGGTTGTTCATAGCCTTTGCAGCTCATCACAACTTTATCGTCTATCAGATGGACATCAAGAGTGCATTTCTGAATGAGGAGTTGTCAGATGAGGTCTATGTAGAGCAACCACCGGGTTTTGAGTAAGGAGACAAAGTATACAAGCTAAGAAAATCCCTGTATGGACTGAAACAAGCCCCGAGAGCTTGGTTTGAGACATTGTCTCAGTTTCTTCTCAAGAATAGATTTCAGAAAAGAAAGACTGCTAGGACTCCGGATTGAAGATGATGGAAATCTATTCCTAGTTCAAATCTATGTCGACGACATTATCTTCGGCTCCAAAAATCCAGTTCTTATTTCCAAGGACTTCAAGTGCAGCAAATGCTTGAGGGTATTTTCATTAATCAACAGAAGTATACCCGTGAGCTGATCAAGAAGTTCTGTCCAGAGAAGACAAAGACCTTAAGGATCCCAATGAGTACGAATGCTCAGCTAACACTCGATGAAGAAGGTAAATCAATGAATCCCACAGCTTATAGAGAAATCATCAGATCCCTATTGTACTTAACTGCCAGTCGTCCAGACATCAGCTATGCAGTTCGAGTTTGTGTGAGATTTTAAGCCAACCCAAAGAAGCAACTGTGAGGATAGTTAGATATTGAAGGGCACTGAAACCTTTGGGATTTGGTATCCTTGGGATGATAGTTTGGATTTTAAAGGGTACTCAGATTCCGACTTTGGTGGTTTAAGAATCGATAGAAAGAGCACTAGTGGAACTTGTCAGTTCCTTAGTCGTAAGCTGATCTCATGGTTCAGCAAGAAGCAACTCTCAGTTGCCACTTCAACAACTGAAGCTAAATATATAGCTACTGGAAGCTGCTGTGCACAAATGCTTGAGATCAAGCAGTAGTTAAGAGACTACACTATTTTTTGGATAACAATAGTGCCATGCTATTACACAAAACCCAGTTCATCATTCAAGAACCAAGCATATCGATATCCGACATCACTTCATCAAAGATCATGTCGAGTAGAAAGATGTGTCGATAGCCTAAGTGAAGACTGAAGATCAGTTAGCTGACATCTTTACAACACCTCGTCAAGAAGGAAGATTCAAAGATCTATTTACCTAGCTTGGCCTATTAGAGCTGGATACAATAGCTGAAGAGGATTAAAATGCTAAGTATGGAAGAAATTGAGTCCCAGCTCTCAGTTCTCCAAATCTGCATCTAAGAGAAAAACCAGCTGAGTCACAGCTCTCAGCTATAACATATTGTTTCAGTAGAATTAATCAGCTAAGTCCCAACTCTCAGTTGATAGGCTAAAAACTGACTGAGGATGCTATGAGTTGATGGATTGAACACTCTGAGTAGGACGTCCATTAACACATTAATTTTCAGTTGCTTAGCCTGCGAAAAGACCTATCTCAGCTATTTGTCTCAGTTGAAGTATGAGAACTGAGTCCTAGCTCTTAGTCAAAAGAGTTCATTAATTCAGGGGGTAAATGTTATTAAATAAAGGAATGTTTGTACTTCCCAATTTATTTCTCTCACTCTTTAGGAAATAAATTCAAAATTTTAATGCATTAAATGCAGCATAAATTATCATTGTGGTGTGCTGCGAAGATCATCCAATCCACTGTTGCCACGTGGAAAGTGGAAAGCATGATCGAACGTGCCATGTAACTGCCTTTCTGCGTGACATCAGCCAATCAATCCCAACAATCGAACTCAAATCTCCGGAATGAATCCTAGCCATTAGAATATTTTGACTAAAGTATTTAAGGGAAATCTCCATGCATGATCATTCTTCACGATGATTTGCCTTCTACAAAAAACCCTTACCTTCCCAGCAAATTTCCTTTCCAAACACTTTTCTTTCAAAACCCTTTCAAATGGCTTCTTCTTCAAGTGACAACTCTGTCGAGAAAATCATTCCCGTCGCCATACCCATTTTTGAGCTTGTCACAATCGCTAAGACTAGCTCGTGGAAACTTGAAGGAACTGCAAGTTGAGAACAATAGGGTTCTAAACCTTGCCTTGTTGAAAAAGCAATTCAAAGACTACCTCCAGCCCATCGAAAAGCTGGAAGCCGACCTCAAGAAGTCGGGAATGTTTAGGTTTCTTACCGCCATCCCAAAGAGATTTCACCCGAATCTGGTAGCTGAGTTCTACCACCACACGAGAATTTTGGAAGATGAAGAGACCTTCACCACCAAGGTCTACAGTGTCCATTTCAAGATCAACGTAGAATTTTTGGCAAAGCACTTCAAAATTTCTCAGGATGGGATAATCATTCTCTCCTACATGGCTGGAGTGAAGAATGTTGAGGAGCAGCACTAGAAGAAATGTAAGAATTCTGATAAATCTGATCTGGTGTTCAAGATGCAGACACCCAAAGGATCCCTCGAGCCGATTTACCAGGTTCTTCTTGATATGGTAAACAAAGGGATTGTATGCGGGTTGGGGACTAAGTCAGAACTCTCTAAGAAGAAGTATCGGCCTACGATGGTGATTGATAACGGCGCGAGAGCCAACTGGGCCGGATTTTTGTACAAAAAAACTTGTGGAAAATGTGAAGAAATTGCGACATGAGGCTACTGACCACACCTTCTCCAGTAAGGTGCAATATGGCTTAGCAATAAGCCATATGTCTTAGGGTTTAGGGTCAACTGTAGGGCCAGGCAAGGAGCTGGCTTCAGTTGACTTTATTCCATCCTCCGCCACCAAGAAACTAGCTTATAACCCAAGGGCGCCGTGACCTCAAGTATCGCCACCAACCCGATTTGATGAGGTATTACTTCGTTGAGGAGTCCCCACCGTCCTCAAATTGTAGTTGTTCCTGTTGAGCTAGCTACATCATCTCAAATTGTAGTTGTTCCGGAGGGGTTGGTCTTGAGATCTGATCTTCATGGTTATTTTCTTATGTTGTCAGTTATCCCTCGGATATATCTCACCTTTTTTGGTATTTATAGTTTCTTGTTATAAATCCAACCATGAGATGGAGTCATGTATCCGTTACTCACATTCATGGCTATCTTTTTTGACACATCTGAGCTCGTGTACCACTTGTTGGATTTGGTCAGCTTACCTCGGTCTTCTGAGGTCTTCTGATAAGTGATACCTCTAGTTTTAATCTCTCTTGAGTGACTCGGTTTTCAGCTTCCTTCCCTTGAAGCTGGTCAGTTGGCTGAAATAGTTCTTCTTCTAAATTTGTCAGCTAAATGATCTCAGAATCGTCTCTGTTTCCTCCTGAAACTGGGTGTTCTAGATCCTCTGAACTAGATTTTCTATCCCAATTCATGTCTTCATAAGATCGAGTTTGATCTTCAGTATTGGCCTCAGAACCGACTTTTCTATCAGTTCTCGATCTTCTATCTTGAGCTTCAGTTCTTGGATTCTTGAGCTCTTCAGTTCTTCAACCTCTGACTGACCTATCTATTACATTATCCTAACCTAATACAAAATATAATTCTACGAAGCTTTTATCATCAAGGATTTACATCAACAAAACTGGAGATAATTTCTAATAATATATGAATTCGTTAATTTTTAACTCTACTCTTTTAGGTGATCATCCACCAGCTCCGGCTATTGTGGAGTACGCAGCAGCTGAGACGGCAGATTTTACTATACTAGATCACGTGTTCGAAAACAGAAGCGGGAAGGTGAAGGATAGTGGGCGATCATCATTTCCTTAATTGGGCTAGCTCACCCGATTTTACGCAAGCATTCATGCAAATAACATATGAAAGTTGAATGATCATCAACTTTCATTATTAAAATTCAATTTCACTAAGCAATATTAAAGTCAAATAGTTTCTATGTTGTTTCATTCAAGATATTGAAAATTCTATTTACACTAAGAAATATATGAGTTTTAAATTAGACTAGAACCAAATATTGCAGGCTTTCTGATAATGTGCCAGTACATTTACGCTTTTGTGAATTTGCTTGAAGTTTTCAGGCTTTTCTACCGGGAATTAGCGAGCTAGCTAGGTATAAGCTTTCTTGCAACAGTAAAGAGCTATTCGATCTTTAATTGTAACTGCATTAATGAAGCGGAAACTTCTCTTTCGTTGGGCGTTGGTGTTAGCTGGATGAGTATTTTTGCACTGACATTTAAGGTTGGAAAAACTATGAATTCACCCCAACGTGTCGATCAACTCTGAAAGTCGTTAATATTGCGTGGCTTTCACATGACTCAATGTGATATTAAAAAACTGTGAATTTTATCCAAATGTATTGGTTAACTTTAATTATTCAAAATTTTTTTGTAATGGAACTTTGCCCCAATATTTGCTAAGAAATAAAAAAATCAACCAAACAATCCAGATAAAAAATGTGTGTTTTTCTTATGTATTGATCTCATTTTATCGGATCTCAATAAACCAAAGATTTCAAAAAGATTTAAGTCCTAATTGTTTTTTGTAGATCCAACTACATAAGATTTAATGGTCGACTCAACGCATTTTTAACCTCGTTAGTGACAGAGCTATAAAAGGTATTTCATACTTAAATATTAGTGTAAAATTTCGTACTGAAAAAGTTAGGGCAAATTTCATGGTTAACCAATAGATTAGGGTAAAATTCATAATTTTCTAATACCACGTATGAGCCATGTGGAAGCCACGTAGTATTTAAAGGCTAACTCATATATTTTTTAGTCTCAATAGTGATGGAAAGTATTGTTTTAGCAGATATAATTAAATATTAAGATAAAATTTTATAAAGGCAAAAAAATTAAAATAAATTTTAAAATTGGCGGATAAATTTGGGTTCATCTAAACATTGTTTAGGTTGAATTTAAGTTTTCCTAGGGAGACATAAAGACGTCCAACTAAGATAGGATGTAGACAAGGATGGTTGAATGAGAAGTACAATTGTGCCTAGAGCTGGCGCCACCCTTTTATCGAAACCGTCTTTGTTTATCACCAGTTTTTTTGTTCTAAAATGTGAGAGTTTGTATGCTACCATGAATGGATATTGACCGCAAGTCTCGTATGGAGTGGATCTTATGTGAGAGGGTGGACGTTGTCCATTTAGGAGTAATAAAGTCTCCTTTAAATGTAATAGATAACGTGGGTACTATCTATATATATATATATATAAAAGTGATGGACACTGAAAGTGGAACAGAGAGTGGAACACCCTTAGAGAATAGAGGATCTCAAGTTGTGAAAGTGATGGACACCGAACACGTATGTAAAATACAGTTTTTCATTAATTATGTGTTGCGAGATTATTTATAGTTGTGGAATGATATATATTTCAATCCAAATGTATATTTGGAAAATATAGGTTTAAATGAATTTATGAGCTTCAAATTTGTTTGTAACTATATTTAACTTCATTTGATATAAGATACGGCCACGTATATAATGAGAGTTGGACCATTTTCCATGATTGGTGAGGAGACCACAGCCTCAAAATAGAGCAATCAGGAATTTATAGTTGCCGCATCAATAATAATACAACCATCAAAGCTGGTCTGGCCACCGCTCGGAGAGTCTGGATCCCTTGTTACACAATGATATTATGTATTTGTGTTATATTATTCAGATTATTAACATGTGTATAAATCAATGAAGATCTATAATATTCATAATAAAGAAAGATTTTGTCTTAATTTATCACCCTTAATTAATACACATGTTAAAAATTCAGGAAGTATAACACAGTATGCAACACTATTCTATAATAGTGAATCTAGAGTACTGCTAGGATGAAAATAATTCCACTTAATTATGTTGTAAGCACCCCACTTCTCTGTAATTAAAAATTTTCCATATTTTTATGCAATTGAGAGTTTGGACGAAGAACTATAATGAAAAAAATTAAATGTATGACTTAAGAGAAAAAGATCAACAAATATCTGATCATATATCTCAAATACAATTTCAACATGTTTCACATGAATCGATCATTTTATGCAAGGATAAATATTTTAAAATCTCCCTAGATTCATCTTATTGTGCATGTACTATTATTGATTCATGTATGAGGATTGACGAGAGAAGACAAGTACATGAATTATGTACTATGAAATGTGAGAGTCGACGGGCCTACTATTCTAGTTATAGATTTGTAGAACACAATTTTAACATTACGTATGGCTTTATTTTTATTTTCTTAAATGGAAATTGAACTTTAAATCACTAAATTATTCTTAAATACTGTAATATTTTAAAGTTCCCTTCAATTTGTTACTGATCGCTACAGTTATCGAAATAGTATGATTTAATTGAAGTATGATCAACTGAGACAAAATACCAGAAAGTAGAGGTCGAGAATTTGCTGATGTATATAGTAAATTGACGAAAATAAAAGCAATTAAAACTTTGCAATTTGGATGGTGGTTTCTTATATAATCAGTTTATAAATTTGATAATAATATAATAATTCAATTTCCTAGGCTAAGTGCCCACAAGCGAGCTATGAAAAATTGTAAACTTTAAGGTAATTTATACACGTATTCTCAATTATTTGTAGTGTATATTATTTTACAAATATTTGCATAGATGAAAATTAAATTTGAGCATGCATGATGCCCCATATTATAATCAGAATGCATGAGTTTTCTATGGGGTATTGCATGCACCATAAGCAGTCCAAATTAAAATGATGTTGAAATCAAAATGAGCTCGCTAGGGGACATCACTATACTGAATATTCATTTGAACTTATAATCCCGTATTATATTATATTATCATCATATATAGAGAGACATTATCTCCCAAGCTTCATTAAACTCTTAGCACTGATTTGGCCTTGGACCGCCTCCGCTATGCCAGGAAATAGGTTTTTAGGTTCATCAATGGAAACGTGGAGGTAGTTACTTCATTCAAGATAACTTGCTATTTCTACCACTATCAAGAATTAATCCAACAAAACGCCAATCTCTCTCAGAATGCTGATCTCTACTTGCATTGATCACGTGAAAGCTCAGCCTTTCTGGATCCTTCTTGTTTCCTCGGTGGGTTTCCTCAAGAACTCATCCTCTCTTCTGAGATGGATCTTCAACCTACTTCTCCGACCCCCCAAGGATCTCCCTAGTTACGGGTCGTGGGCTTTGCTCACCGGTTCCACCGACGGAATAGGGAAAGCCTTCGCTTTCAAGCTCGCCCAACAAGGCCTGAATTTAGTCCTCCTTAGTAGAAACTCCGCAAAGCTCAAAAAGGTATGCCTCGAAATTAGAACAAAGTATCCCGACGTAAAGGTCAAAGTATTCGAGCTCGACGTCTCCGCAAGCGACCTCGTCCCTAGGATTGGAAAAATATGTTTTAGCATAAATTTTTTAATGGATTAAAATGAAACAGGACCGTAATACCCAAAATATAATTTACACGTACAAGAATTGGTGTAATATTAATATTGTGCAGGTACCACTGTATGTGTCGACAAGAATGGCATGCGAGACTGCATTTGTGGAGAAATCAACAATATTCA
The DNA here is from genome assembly GCA_001278415.1 of Ocimum tenuiflorum. Lineage (NCBI taxonomy): Eukaryota > Viridiplantae > Streptophyta > Magnoliopsida > Lamiales > Lamiaceae > Ocimum > Ocimum tenuiflorum. The sequence goes on from AYJT01037557.1 coordinate 8,548, forward strand.
TACCAACAGCGGAGAGAGATGTGGAAGCAGCAGTTAGGTTGATTGGGTTTGGAAGCAGGTGGACCCCATACTGGTCCCATTCACTACAGTGGTTCTTTGCCTCTTTGTCGCCCCATTCTCTTGATTCTTGGAGGCTTTCTATTGGTCTTGCAAGAATGCAGAAAGAAAAACCCTACTCATTTATTAACTAATTCATTATACCAACCCTTTCTTTCATTTTTAGTTATTTGTCTGTTCATGTGCAGTATTCATCACTTCGGATCATCTGTTACACAATACTATTACACTATATAAATTTTTGACAAGTGTATCAATTAATGAAGATTAATATGATAGAATATTTTTTTTATTAAAAACATGATTTCACGTCATTGATTTGTATACGTGTCAATAATCCAAATAGTGTAGCATAATGTGTAACACTATCATGTAATAAGGGATCCGGATTGAGTATCCATCGCCTAATAATTTTTTCTCAACATTTATTGAACTCCAAGTATAACAATTAACAAGCCGTTGAAGCAGTTGTATCATAGCAACTATTGCTAACCCAGAGGTCTTTGTTTACCGTTTACTAAGCTGACCAAATCCAACAAGTGATACACGAGCTCATATATGTCCGAATAAATAGTCAGGAATGTGAGTAATGGATACTTGACTCCATCATGTTCGTAAAGGGAATCTAAACCTTCAACCTGCGTAGGACGTGGAGCACAGATACAAGAGGAGATTGAGGTTTTGTTTGACACCGTGCCTGAGTCCTCGAGCAGCGATCTCTGACGACTGAGAAGATTAGCTTATTGTAATTGGTGTTTATAAATACCTCGTGCTGAATAGTGGATACTCTTCTAGTTGACGAAGGAAGAGAGGACGTAGGAGCGATATCTTCGAACCTCTATAAAAATTTGTGTCATTTTTACCGTTTTCTTGTGTTTACATATTTATTAAATTTTGACATTTGAATGAATGTTATTCGACTTCTGCTTTACTCCTTCGCTAGCTGAGCCGACTCAATCAGCTCAGCAAGATGACACAACTTGTCGTCTATCACAATCATTCTCAACTGCCTTAAGATAAAGAAAAACTTGTCAGGTATGTCACAGCATAACTGACTCGTATATTTGCAATTGAACCTCAAAATTCCACTAGACAATCAAACAATTTCTATAAGTCATAAGTGACACAGCTCAAGTCTGAAGGACATTAATGGGCTCCAAATTATTTCGAACCGACACATTTTGTATTATCCTTCGAGTTTATATTACGTTTTAGTTGATATTTTGTCAATTTTAGTTATTTATGACATATTTTAGTTTTAGAGACAATACCTGATTTTGTTAGATCCAAATCAAACTCCATAATATTATTTTCAATTGTTGTTAATCATTAACTATAGAAAAATTATTACTTTACGATAATATTTTAGAAATAATTATATATCCTAATTGGATCCAAGCTTGGCCCTTAGGGGTGGCGGGGAGGGGCACCGACCAAGGGCCCCAACTTTCGAGGGCCCCCTATTTTTTTCTCATTAGATATATTTTATATATATTAAAAGTAATTTTATTTTATTTTTTGTTTAGCTTCATTTTTCTCTATTTCTTTTTTGTTGTAGTGCAATGAAAATTCTTTCACTTTCTATCACTTT
>AYJT01037566.1:0-16769 GCA_001278415.1 Ocimum tenuiflorum
ATGCAAGAGTCGGAGCAGTGACGCTTAAATATAATAAAACATATTACATAATTTTTGAATTCACAATATATCCTTGAGGAATAGAATAATAAATGTTTATCTTTGATGATTAAAAAATAATAATAATCTAAACCTCAAAATAAGAATTTGTGTATATAATTGGATTAAGATATAACTTGGCCATTTGCGGATCCATTTTTTTTTATCACAAAATCATATTTCATCGTGTGCTATAAATATGGATGAGTGACATGAGATTTTGTGGCACAAGATCTCTGTGTGTTTTTTTTTTTTTAAGTATCATACCCGTAGTATCCAACACCGACAGAAGTGATTAATGCTACCGCATGTACAGGACAAAATATGTCCTTTAGTTGTTAACTAAATAATCTATCCTGTTGGTTAAAAATTATATACTTCGTGACCCGACAGCTGTAACAAATGAAGTATATGCATGCCTAATATACTTGAATGATTGATCTATGGACTGTGGTGTCAATATTTCACAATAGAAGACAATTATTGACTTGGTCATCACAAGAGCCAAATTGGTATTTATTGTGAATCTATTTCATGTTATGGACCTTGTGTCTCTGCATTGCTCCAGTCAAGTAAATGTGAGTTGGACTCCTTTCTTTCTTTTTTTCATTAATTTATTTTGATAAAAAAATGAGAGGGTCTTGACATGAGCGAAAACTGTTACATTCTAATCTACAATGTCTTTCTTGGTCCATCCTAGATTATTTCCACAAGTCTAGATTTGATATATATCATCTGTGTTTTAATTTTTAAAATCAATTTGAAACTTCAAAGTAATATAATTTAGGGTAAATATTTGTTTCTATTACAAACTCTTTTTGAAAAAGAAAAAAAAAATTCAACTTTAAGCTGCGAATTTGCATCAAATTTATCTTGAGAGAGAGAAAAAAAAAGGGGTCCAGAAACTGAAAAATGATGTGGATAACGGTAATGATTTCTCCAATTTCTTAATAAATGATTTAAAATAAATATTGTGACTTTTAATAATACTAGTCGATGTATGATGCATATTCACAAGTATAAACTAATTTTTTAAAAAAAATTAAATTATTATTATAATAGCGGATTAAAATAAGGTTTCTTATATACGAAAAATTCCAATGATTAATATTGAAATAAATAAATATCAATATATATTAGTATAAATAAATACATAATTATACAATGGGTAACATTAAAAATAAATATTATTTAAATTACATTATTTTCTTTAAATTAGATGTTCAAGAGGGATAAAATATATAGTCTTGAATATGAAAACCATAATTGGAATTATCGAAGGGGAACATAATTTTCTGTATAATTATTTTATATTAATTTAGTATTCATTATAATATTATTATATAGGAAGCAATCAATATCATCACGATACATGTATTCATGCATCATTTTTCTATAAAACTAGCTAGACAATAAATACCACTATACAAAACAACATGGCAAAAGCTGCTTCCATTATTTGTAATCTCTTGATAGCTGTAATTCTCTTAGCCACAACCCCTCCATCACACTCCAACAACCAAACTGATTTTCAAGCTCTTCTTGCCTTCAAGAAAGCCATACTTGACGACCCCATGAGAGCTTTGAGCTCATGGAACGAAACAACGCATTTCTGCAGCTGGAATGGCGTTTCCTGTGGCAACAGGCACCCTGACAGAGTTGTTTCTCTTCATTTACGGTCTAGAGGCCTTGTCGGACCTCTTTCACCTCACATAGGTAACCTTTCTTTCCTCAGAATCATAGACTTGAAAAACAACAGCTTCCACGGCCCACTACCAGAAGAGATGGGCCGTTTGACAAGACTCGAAACCATCCAGCTCAGTAACAATTCTTTCCGGGGTGGGATTCCCAGAAACTTGTCTGGATGCAGAAAACTCAATCGCCTGAATTTGGTCGACAATCATCTCACGGGATCCATAGTTCCCGAGATAGCTTCACTTGTCAACCTGGAATTATTAGGGTTGACAAGTAACATGCTCTCGGGAACCATCCCACCATTCCTGGGAAACATCACCACCCTAGCCCGGATTTGGTTAGGAGACTGTGGCCTGCACGGGGATATTCCGGGCTCGCTCGCCCGACTTCCGAGAATCCGGTCGCTGTATTTGGATTGGAACAGGCTGACTGGTTTCGTACCAGTTGGCCTGTATAACCATTCAAGTATCAAGTTTTTCTCGGTGCGATCAAATCTACTCCGAGGAACCATACCTTCGAATATAGTCTTCAGGCTTCCCATGTTGAGTTATATGGATTTCGGCTACAACCATTTTTCTGGAGCGCTTCCAGCTTCGCTGTCAAACTCTTCCCAGATGGAATACTTAGTCGTTGCTTTTAACAGTTTTATGGGAGAAATGATAGATGTTGCCAGGATTTCAACTCTTCTATACCTTGATGCTTCGTCTAATCACTTGAGGGGAGACATTAGTCCTTTTATATCATCTCTCACAAACTGCACTCGCCTTCAAATTTTGTCCTTGTCTGATAACCTTCTCGATGGTTCGTTGCCAGATTCCGTTGGGAATCTTTCCAGTAACTTATGGTACCTTAACATTGGTGAGAATCTCTTGAGTGGAAGCATTCCATCTAGTGTTGGGAATCTCGTTAGTCTCACTTTCTTCATCTTCGAATTCAATGGCCTATATGGTTCTATCCCTTCATCCATTGGCAGACTTCACAAGTTGCAGTCAATCTACCTCAAAGAAAATAGACTGACAAATCAGATGCCCTCATCTTTAGGCAACTTGACTTTTTTGGCTGTTCTAGAATTGTCCAAAAACCTCCTCTTGGGTAATATTCCTAGAAGTCTTAGCAACTGTACCAACTTTTTAAGGTTAGACCTTTCGCACAACAATCTCAATGGTTCAATACCTCCAGAAATTAGCAGGCTCTCCACCATTTCTATTTTACTCGACCTGTCTTACAACCTCTTGATGGGCACAATTCCACCGGAAGTTGGGATGTTGAGAAATCTTGGCACTCTAAACTTTTCCCACAATAGATTATCTGGAATGGTTCCCAGCACATTGAGCTCCTGTGTGATGCTGGAAACCCTTCGGCTCGAGAGCAATTCTCTTCAAGGAGAGATACCGGAGAGTCTGAGGGCTTTGAAAGGTCTACAAGATTTGGATCTTTCACAGAATAACTTTTCAGGGATGATTCCGAGGTTTCTAGGTGGGCTTCCTCTTCTAAATTTGAACCTTTCTTTCAATGCCCTGCACGGTGAAGTCCCAAATCTAGGAGCTTTTCAAAATGGAACTGCAATATCACTTGAAGGAAACCGTGAGTTATGTGGAGGTCCTGCAATCCTAAACCTTCCTTCCTGCTCATCAACAAATCCCAAGAAGAATGAATTTGGGAAAGTATGGATCCCTGTTGCTGGAGCCATATTCTTGGCGCTTTCGTTGTGCTTCTTTGTAATCATTTGCAGGAGGCGAGCATCAGATCAAAAAGTCCAAGAAACTGTGCCGGGATCTGGGAAGCCTGGGTTATTGAGGCTATCTTATGCAGATCTTGTCAATGCTACCGGTGGATTCTCTGAGATGAATTTGCTTGGAGAAGGGAAATTTGGATCTGTATATAGAGGTACAATCCATGATGATCCGAAGACATTCGTAGCGATTAAGGTGCTTAATCTTAATGTAAGGGGAGCTTGTAAAAGCTTTTTATCAGAATGCAATGCTTTAAGAGGCATAAGACATCGAAACCTGCTAAAAATTCTGAGCATCTGTGACAGCTTAGATTCTCAAGGGGAGAATTTGAAGGCGTTGGTGTATGAATTCATGGCCAACGGAAGCTTGGAGAATTGGCTGCACCAGAATTCGGCGGAAGAAGGCAGAATTCTCACAACTATTAAGAGACTCAATATTGCCATTGACATTGCATCTGCAGTGGAATACTTGCATTGTGGTACTGACTCCACAATCATTCATGGAGACTTGAAGGCTAGTAATATTCTTTTGGATCAAGACATGGTCGCACACGTAGGTGATTTTGGATTGGCAAAAATCATTTCACAAAACATGTCATCTTTTAATGGAAGCAGTTCAACTGCATTAATGGGTACCATAGGTTACATTGCTCCAGGTAGGGTTTTCAACTTTTGTTTCAATTCCGAATTTCTTCATTTTTTTTAAGGTAATTAGTCACACGTTTCACTTTTATCCAGAATATGGGATGAACAATGTGATGTCGGTACATGGAGATGCATATAGTTATGGAATTCTTCTACTGGAGATGTTTACAAACAAAAGACCGACAAGCAATGCATTTGGGGTGTGCGCGAATCTCCAAGATTTCGTTGGTAGTGCTTTACCGGACCACGTAATGGAAGTAGTGGATCCGTTTCTGCATCAAGAACTTGAAATGAATGCCAAGTATCGGGCTTGCATCATTTCGATCTTGAGCATTGGAGTGAGATGCTCCAAGGAAGTTCCGACAGATCGCATGTCAATGACACAAGTTGTTAATGATCTAAGCAAGATAAGAAATGTGTTTCTAGCACAAAATCATGCATACAAGAAACTACTCATCTAGGGCCCTAGCAACATTTCAAACTTCACATCTATTAGTGGGTCTTTACACAAATGATGTACAATGCTCGGCTTGGGTGTCTCCTAAGACATATCTATTTATATTATTAAAGTATTTAATATTATCTTAAGATTAATAGTTGGGAAATATAATATCGATACACATGTCAAAAATATTTCTCTTAATTGATGCACATGTCAAAAATCCATACAATGTAACACAATGTGTAACACCATTGTATTACTGGGGATTTGAGGTGGCGTCCGCGTGCACCCAACCAGTCTTATACATAAAAAGATCCATATTTTTACCTAGAATTATGCAAGAAAACTACTACATATATGAAATAGACTTGTTAGAAAATAGGAAGACATATTTGGAATATAAATTCAATTCCAAATAGTTTCTATGATTCGGCTCATTTTATTTGACTTTTGTGTAATGAAGTTTGCTTGTCCCTCCAGTTGGTTTATTTTGACTGGTTCATCTTTGAAAAGTATCTCCACTTAAATGTTCATACATTTTTTTCAGATCCATGGATCCCGGTGCAACTAATTCATATGGAAAAGTACTCCACTTTAATGTACATACATCTTTCTCAAATATATGGATCCCAAATTTAGGCCATCCGGTAGTGGTTACCACTAAAAGACAAACAAAATTTAAACAAAAATATTTGTTTTTGTATGAACTAGGCTGTCTGCCATACTTGGGCGCCCTTCACCCCCTCCACTCACATGACATGTGCACATATATGGCAACCTCTCATTGCATGTCATTTATTTTTTTACATAAAGTTAAAAATGTGTGTAGATTAAATAATTATTAAAAAAGATTTATATGAAAAATCTCAAAAAATTCTCTTTCAATAGAGTCTAATATTGCTATAGTTTCACGTAAAGTACAAAATCATTCCCTTTTCATTGAACTTGTAATTTATATTTCATGTAATCGTAATTTAGAATTTTATGCATTGTATTTGTGCTTTGTCAATGTACTTTTTATTTTATTTTAATTGTCGTAATTTTAATTTATTATAATTGTAATTTAGAATTTTTAGTGCATGATAAATTATTTACTATCAACTTTAGCTCTCGATGATTTAACATAGATTACAAAAGATGATCTTCTCAGTTGCTGGATTGAACGTCAGCAACACAGGCACGGTGGTTGATGGAACTTCGATCTTCTGATGCTTACTCCACGTTTCACGCAAGGTTGAAGGCTTTGATTTGCTTCACGAATGAGTGATGATCTCAGACAAGTGTCTGGAAGTTTTCAGAATCCACAAGACTGCAGATGGAAAGTCGTCTGAAAGATGAACTTCTCGTGTTTAAGCACGGTGAGAGAGTTTAGATTGAGAGAGCATTTTTTTAGCATTTAGACTAGAGTATCGGTAGTGAATACTAGTACTAAGGCCTGGTATTTATAGGTGTCTCTCTCTTGAAAGTAGCCGTTGGGAGTTGGTTTGGGGTTGGTCGCCGAAACAATAGCTTTCGGCTATGTACTTCATGTCTCCGACAAGCAAGTATCCGCATGATAGTTTTTCAAATCTTTTTCTGGGATGTTTGTATCTTTTATTTGTCTTTAGTAATTGGTCAACGGATATTCCTTTTACACACTGCACTTTGCTGACTAGGATGACCTGTCCTAGTCTGTCAGTCCAAGGAAGATTAGCTCTGAACATTTTCTGAACTGATTTGACTCCCTTTTGTCGACCTCAACTTTTACTCACATAAAGTTGGTCAATTATAACTGAGCCAGTTCTACTCCTCAGAACTGTCAGTTATAACCCTTCCCTCAGAGCTGGGTCAATTCCCTACTAGAGTTGTCACTTCCGATTGTCTCAGAACTAGATTTTCAATCACAGTTCTGGTTCCCCCTTGATCAGATTGTTCTTGAACCCTTTAGTCTTCAGTTCTTCGATCTTCAAAACTAACTATTACACAGTTCTAGTATTTTATACAAGATATTACATGACATAATTGGATCAAATTACCTTCAGGAATTCTGTCAATCATCATACAATGTTCCTAACATCGTCTTACAAAGAACTTCGAAAATTGTCAAAATTTAATCAAATTTGTTACTAAATAATACTATTACCATTAAATAAATGATTAGACATTATATGTCCGCACTCAAATGACGTAAACAATTCTTGCTCTCTCTCCATTCCTGCCTAGGATACATCTATGTATTGTTACATATTTAGCTTTGTCAAAAATCTCACAGATTGGATCCACTCATATGTGAGAGAATTTGACACTACCGAAGTGTCCATCGTAGAATTTCCTTCTTGCCTAAACATCACACCCGCTCTCATGTTATTTTCTCATGAACCTACTGCATTCGTGCTACCATTGTTTCAAACCTTTCACAAAGTATTTTTTCTGTTGGAAAAAAATATAAAAATTCACTAGGTCCATATCTTTCTTTGGCAAACTTATGCGATAATGTTGAGCGGTAGTTTCGCCACAATATATCATCAACAATGAAGATCAAGTGTATATACTTGATAAGCTTATTCGATTAACCATATAACTTTGATAGATTTTAAATATTTTTTCGAAATCCAAGCAAGAGATTTCAAATGAATAAGCATAGAAGGGATTTCGAATCCATTCCAAATATCTAATAATAAAAATAGTAATAACATCCATCAGTTCAAACATACTACGAGTTTCAAAGCACTAGTCGTGAACCATTTTCTTTATTGACACACAGATAGAAATACAGAAAATTTTCAACTCCAGAATTCAAACATTGATGCATTACTCCTGCTGCTCTCCACAACCTCAAAGTTGAGAAATCAAAAGAATTAAAATAATTGTAGAAATATGAGTTGATAATACCAAATTAATTAATTCATTACCTGAGAAGTGATGGTAGCTAGTCATCGATGGTAATGGAAGGCACATAGCGGACTTTGTCGAAATCTTCTCCTCCTTCGCTTCCATCATCTTCCGATACCAAAACTCGTTTCACTAAATGCGGCGTTCCCCAAATTGTCAATTTTTTGAGACTGGAAATGGATCTAAGTCCATCCGGAAGCATCATCAAATTCCGACAACCATTGATTACGATTTCAGAAAGAAGGGACATGGCTCCTTCCTCTACTCTCCACTCCCTCAGGTTTGGCAAATTGAATAATATAAGCTCCCTGAGGCGAGGAAAACTGAATGTCGGACACACGATCACCATCCCCACAAATGATCTATGCCATAAAGACAGTTTACTCAAGAGAGGAAGCTTTCCCAATATCTCCATCGGATTGTCCTCAATTTCACAACACATCAAGCGCAAGTACACAGTTTCCCCGCTTGTTTAGTTGGTTTCCGAATTCCGATCTTAACAGATATCTTCAAATCATGAAGACGGGGACATGTGAGAACTTTCTTCAGAGCCACCAATCCTTCATCTGTTGGTTTTAATTCACAACCTTCCTCAATTTCAATGCTGCAATGCTGTAACTTGTTCCATTCTCTATTAAGGGCATCCATCACTTCTGACAAGCTTTCGTTATCCCGCACTGTTGCTCCAAATTTTTGGAGATTCTTCAATTTGGCGATGGATTTTAGTTGATGCATATAATTGTCAAACCCAAAACTATGATCTCATTTTAGAACGAGAACGATGATCTGATCATAGTGGGGGTGAGAGTCTCCAACTCGTCTAGACCTTCATCCAATTCCAATGGATAATCATAATATACAGGGAGCATCAAGCGCTTTAACCGAACCAGCTTGTTCAAAACACTTGGAACTCGAACATTAAATAATGTTGATAAATCAAGGGTTTATAAGTATGTCAAATTTCTTATCAACGATGGTACCTCGTCCAATTCACAATCTTCGAAGCATAAATATCTAAGGTGAATCAAATTTCCAATCCCTTCTGGAGTCTGGACTGTTTCTTTTGCTGAATTTCAAGCAACGAAAATGCGAAACTCGGAGCAGTTTGAATATTTGAAGATCGATTCCAATCTTTTGAAACTCAATTTCCTCGAAAGCATCATTAAGTTGTAAAAGAGACCGGATATTGTTGTTGCAAGCATCTTCAACACCACGGATAGCGAAGTCATGATGAATATAGTAAAATATAAGTATCTTTATCCGGTGGCTCTTGCCGCTCTCGCTACTAACACACACTTTTTTCTAACACTAAAGAAATACACAAATTATGTGGGAGAAAAGATAAATATTCACTGGAACATGCCCATATTTATCCTAGGTAAGCTTATACAATAATGCTGCGAGGAAGTTGGCCACTATCCATCAATCAACAATGAGGTTCGAGTATTTATAATCAATAAGCTTATTCTTCGAACCAGAAAACTTTGATAGGTATTGGATATTTTTTCTAAATCCAAGCAAGTGAAGAATAAGAAAATAATAAATGCGTAACGGATTTCAAATCCATGCCAAATCCACTAAAAGTAAAAATAGTGATAAAATCCATCACCTCAAACACGCTGCCAATTTCAATTCACTAGTTTCAGGTTTATTCACACAAAAAGAAATACACAAAACCTTCAAGTCGAAAATTCAAACATTGATGTACAAACTCTAACACAACCTCAAAGCTGAGAAATCAAAAGAATTAAAACATTGTAGAAATATGAGTTGATAACACCGAACTAATTAATTCATTACCAGAGATGTGGTGGTAGCTAGTCACTCTACGATAACAGAAGGCAAATGCCGGACTTTGTCGAAATCTTCTCCTTCTCCTTCGCCACCATCATCTTCTGATACCAAAACTCTTTTCTCTAAAAGTGGTGATAGCCTAATTTTCAATTTTTTAAGACTAGAAATGAATCTGAGTCCATCCGGAAGCATCATCAAATTAGGACATTCGTCTATTTCGAGTTCAGAGAGAAGGGGCATGGCTCCTTCCTCTACTCCCCACTCCCTCAGGCTTGGTATATCCGTCAAGAAAAGCTTCTTGAGGCGAGGAAAACTGAATGCAGGACACACCATCTCCACCCCCACAAATGATTTCCACGATAATAACAGTTTTCTTAAAAGAGGAAGCTTTCCCAATATCTCCAGCGGATCGTCCTCAATTTCACAATAATTCAAATACAACGCCTCAATGTTGGAGCTACTCACACAGTCTCCACACTTGTTTACTTGCTTTCCAATCTCGACCCTTATCGTCAATTGATGAAGACGAGGACATGAGAGAACTTTCTTCAGAACCACCAATCCTTCATCTTTTGGTGTTAAGGGCATCCATTACTTCTGTCAAGCTTTGTTGTCCCTCACTGTTGCCGAAAATTGTTGGAGATTCTTCAATCTTGTAATAGATTTTAGTTGATGAATTGAACTGTCGAAACCCCGTTAGAATCTCCAAGTCATCTAAACCTTCATCCAATTTCAATGGATATTCTCTTACTTCATCGTCAAAATACGGAGGGAGCATCAAGTGCTTTAGCTGAAGCAACTTGTACCAAACATTTGGAATTCGAATGTCGCATGATGTTGACAAATCAAGGGTTTGTAAGTATGTCAAATTTCTTACGGATGATGGTACCTCTTCCAGTTCACAGCTTTGGAAACATAAATATCTAAGATGAATAAGATTTCCGATCCCTTTCGGACTGTTTCCTTTTCCAAATTTCAACATAAAAAAAATGCAAAACTCGAAGCAATTTAAATATTTGAAGATCAATTCCAATCTTTTGAAATTCAATTGCCTCGACAGCATCATTAAGTAGTAAAAGAGACCGGACATTGTTGCAAGCATCTTCGACACCACGGACAGCGAAGTCATGGCGATCTAGTTTTGCTCCATTTTCTTCTTCAAAGCAAATAGCCAAATGTCGTGTTTTACCACCCGACAAAGAATCACGCAATGAGGTTCCATCTTGATAGTACAAATTTTGCACACCAAAGCCCTCCCTATCCACTATCGACAGACATAGATTTCGCACTACATCATGAAGTTTGAACTCCGAATTTATTATTTCTGACATGGAATCTTCATCATACTCTTCAAATTCAACAATGGATCTCGAAGCCAACTCTCTTAAGTAAAGCTCTGCTATGACACCCAAAGACTCATCTTCTCGATTCCCACGTGAAATCATTCCTTGTGCCATCCAAATTTTATATGTATCATCTGAACGAATACATTCGTCTTCTTTAAAAAGACTTAGATAGAGAAAGCAGGGTTTCGAATAATAAGGTAGATCTTCGTAACTCAAATTTAACACTGCTTCTACCTCATTCTTTTTCTCAATGTCATCACTCCTATATAGATATCTGCTGATATTTTCTTTAACCAACTCCCATCCGTTCACAGATTTCCTCTTACTCAAAACCCCACCTAGTAGAGAAATTGTTAGTGGCAAAAAACCACATTTTTTTACCATTTCTTCTCCAGTTTCCCTAAGCAGATTTTCATCACATGCAAAGTCTGTAGAATGGAAAAAAGAAAATCATACACAACTAATGAATCATTAATATCCAGATGATGCTCATCAAGTAAAGTATGTTAAGATACTCACGTATAGTCACAAAACCCTAATGGTTAATTGACATTTGTCATTTTTGTTATGATTAGACACTATTATTAATATACTTATCGTGCTACGGAATCAATAAAGATATGAAAAAATAAATATGGCGAGATTTTATACAAGGAATATCAATGTCACAAGCAAAGAAAAAATCAAATCATCGAACTCGTTAACCATTTTATGAGCATTTGTTAAAAATTATTTAAACTAACTCCTTTTGTATTTAAAATACCATAATTATCTTAAATCTATACCTGTTATAAAAGTATCTTATTTATTAGAAATTATTTGTTTGCTATTATGTTCTCCATATAATTATTTTAGGAGCGACAATGTACTTATCTACTTATAATATTATTTAAATTAATTTAATTTATTTTGATATTGTATATTGGATTTGTTATTATCAATAATGTAATTTAGATATTATTCTAACAAATCTCATCGTATGTCCTAATATGATAATAATATATTTTACAACATTATTAATATATTTATCTCTTCTCCAAACTCTATAAATACATATCAATTAATTCTCCTCAAATTCGTTCAACAACGCCCGATGAGAGGTACCTCTTATTATCTCATTTTTTTACATTATTTACTGCCAATAATTTTTTTATCAAGTGAAACTATCAATTATATATAAGCCTGGAAAGCAAAAAACTTTCTTTACACGTGTTACGAAATTTGCATAATTGATTACATATTTATTTTCGTCAATTTTCTCTTTTCTCTGTGTGCGTTCTTAAGAGAGGAATATCTACTATATATCAAGATCTTTTGAATTGTTTGTTATGTGTTGATCAATGGATTGCAGTTTCTGATAAAAACCAATGCATTGAAGAATCAGATACCCATTTGTCATATAATTATAAAATTTTTCACTTGATTTATCTATCAAAACTAAAAATTGAGAAAATAATATAATAGCAACAAGAAAAATATTCTTAGAACTGCGATTGTGTATGTAATTTTATAAAATTTGAGAAAGTAAACTGGGAGGAAGAAGAGATTTAATAAAACGTGAGGAAAAATAATAAACAATAAGTGTTTTTTTTTTTTAATTTTGAATTATATAATTATTCTATTTCATATGTAGACAAAACAAAATATTGATCTTAAGATTATATGACCAATATTAAAGGATATAAATTGCAACAAATCTCAGAAGAAAATTCAATAATTATCATATCGAATGTTATTGCAAAAAGAAAATATTTAGGTATAATATAAATAAACCTTCATATACTTCTTTATTTATCACATACAAAATATATATATTTTTAACTATTGTTTACATGTGAGCTTTAATACAAGTGCATAGCTATATTTATTTTAATATTATTCACTAGAGTTATATCGATTATTCTAACATATTTCATATTTTATTTGTTTTAATAATATTTTTTTACTAAACCTAATTGTAGTATAACATATTATATAATTTTTATATTTATATAATCTAAGATAATTTTGTAAAGTTCAACAATATTGATTCAAAGCTTGGTTTGCTTTTAAAATTTAATGTCTAAATATGATTTATGATAACGCTCTAGTATTGAAAACCAAAGATAATAGAGAACCAACTCTTTTAGTAAATACAGATCAAAACATTATGGTTCAATAAGAATAATAATAAATCCCAATTGCAATAATCAAAGAGTCCAAACTAAACTAAATGAAAACGAAAGAAATATTTCGAAAAATGATCAATTCAATTGAAGTAGAAGAAAATGTAAGAATAATGAATGGTGGGTTGCAATCTTATGATTATGAGGTGTAAGAAAATTAAAAATAAAATATCACAAAGAAAAGAAATATGAAGATTATACTAAAATTTTAAACATGTGATAGAGAAGCAAAAACAAAATATATATTAAATTCCGAACAACGCAAGCCCAATTTTTGATAAACTTATATTTGAAGCAATAAAAAGAAAACACTCTAAATCAATCAAGGTCAAACATTAAAAGCTAAATTTAATGTAAAATTTATATGCACAATGTAAATTATTTAAATATTCTAAAATAAAATATTTTGTATCAATTTTTAATTTTTTAAAAGTAGTATTTTAACTTTCGGTGAATTTTTTGGATACTTGTAGGGTTCTATAAAATAAGATCATTCTATTATTATAATAATTTTTGTAGAAATAAATAATGAAAAATTATATTTACAATTTTATTATTTAAAAATAATAAAAATACTACGTGTGTTGTATGTAATCTTAATTGGTTATAAAAAGAGTCACGGAAGAAATTGATTTTCAGTGCTGAAATACAAACTAGACACGACGACTTTTAGTTCAAGCAATAAGATCAAAAGGTATTAATGAATACCGATTTCAATTTTCATGATTTATTAAAACGTAATAATGAATGCTTTCACATGGAATTTTCCCAAATTGTGAAAGCGGTCGTTTAGATCGATTTTGGCATTCCAATAACCAGTAAAAAGAAAATTGACATTCCTGTTTATGATGACTTCCAACAAATTAACGTCGTTCTATAAGAAAAAACAAATATGTTACTTGATATAATTCTGTTGATCTATGATTTTTTTTCCTTTGAAATTAAAATTAGGTCATAGTGTGTATTTATTTTACTTGGTGACGTGAAACAGTCCAATAAATATTCCTAATAACGAAAAATTATATCATCTCAAAATTTGCATAGATAGTTCAGGCAGTTAAATATAAAAAATAATTAATTCGTATTATCATAGAAAAAATGCTTATACTTTGTATTACTTCAAAAAATTTATGCTTTGTAGAAAGTGCAAAATAATTTAATGACATGGACTTTTTTGAGTGGGTGGCATGAAGGGCTGGCAAATCCGGGCATTATTCAAGTGCTGAAAAATCAATCTCGTTCTATATTTGCATAACTTCAAATGATTTAGATATTTATATAAAAATAAATAAAGAGATAATTACCTGGATTGTTGTATTGGTGCCTGGAAATGCTTTCATCTTGAGTAATTCCCAGTCGCTATCCATGTTTAACAGCCCCAATTGTATTGAAAATCCAATCTCTGCAACCTTTTCGTTACGCGTCGTCACCAAGATTTTGCTTTTCAATCCTTCAACAAGAAACGCTTGCTTCAGACCATTCCATCGATCTGTTTTCCAAAGATGGTCAAGAACAATGATGCAGGGTTTGGCCTTTTGGATTTGGCATAGTTCTTCTTCAATCAACTCCGAATTGCTCAAACCCGGAATAACATCTTTTTTGAGCTGCTTCAACACATCATCCAAAACCGATTTGATGTTACACTGTTGACTGATGCAAAACCTTGAAAAAGTCGTTCTGTATCATCATGATTGTAAGCTTTTCTGGCAATGGTGGTCTTACCTAAACCACCCATTCCCCATATCGAAACAACTCGATGCTGCTGGTGCTCCTCGTCGACTAGCAGAGACACAATTCGCTTCAATTCATCGTCCTGCCCCCACGGAGCAATCTCCAATTTTAGAATGAGGAAAGGTCTGCCTTTTCCATTGCTACGAATTTCAATTTCATAATTCCAGATCCACCATTTTCTTTACACATACACATAATGAAATGCTACTAAAACCATAATGCAGTATTCCGGCTTCCTACGCTCTCCACTATCTCAAGTGGAGAAATAAAAACAATCAAAACATTAATAAAATAAAGTGGAGATTTGCAGAAGAATTGTGTTCATTGAAGGGATTTCAAATCCATCATCCATTACCATCCCATATCTACCAGGATTCCAAATCTTCCAAAAATGAAAATAGTTCCAGAACAAACATATTCTTTATCGACACACATAGAAATGCACAAAGATATAAGTCCATAATGCAATACTCCTGCTGCCTTTGCTCTTCGCAACCTCAATACGAGAAATAAAAATAATCAAGACATTATCGAAACCTAGTCAGTTCAGAATTGGAATGAAAAAAAAAATATTAATTCATTACCTGATCAGGTGTGATGGTAGCTAGTTGTTGATGATAATGGAAGGCACATGGCAGACTTTGTGGAAATCTTCTCCTACTCCTCTTCCGCCGTCTTCTTGTGAAGCCAAAACACGTTTCCCCAGGCTCGGCATTTTTGTAATTATCAATGTTTGAAGACTTGAAATGAATGTCAACCCATCTGGAAACATCGTCAAATGAGGAGAATCATTGATTTTGATTTCAGAAAGAAGGGGCATGGCTCCTCGCTCTACTCTCCACTCCCTCAAGTTTGGTAATTCTTCTAATACAAGCTCCTTCAGGCGAGGAAAACTAAATGAAGAACAAACCATCTCCTCCCCGACAAATGAACTGTCCCCTAATTGCAGTTTGCTTAAGACGGGAAGCTTTCCTAGTATCTCCATTGGATTATCCTCAATTTTACTAAACATCAAGCTCAACTCCAGAATTCTTGAGCTAATTACAGTGTCTCTGCACCTGTTTAGTTGCTTACCAATCTCAGCAAATATCATCAATGCATGAAGGCGGGGGCATGTGAGCACTCTCTTCAGAATCATCAGTCCTTCTGTTGATGTTAATTCACAACTTCTTTCCATCGTAATGGAGCAATTTTGTAATGTGTTCCATTCTGTATTAAGAGCATCTATCACTGCCGCCAAGATATTGTTATCTCGCAGTATTGCTGAAAATGAGCGGAGATTCTTTAATCTGGTAATAGATTTTAATTGATGCATTGAACTGTCAAACCCCCAGCTCATCTAAACATTCATGCAGTTCTAATGGATAATCTCCTAATCTATCATCACAATATAAAGGGAGCATCAGGTGCTTTAATTGGAGCAGCTTGTTGAAAATATTTGGAATATGAGCGTCCCATGATGTTGATAAATCAAGAGTCTGTAAGTATGACAAATTTCTTATGGACGACGGTACCTCATCCATTTCACAATTATCAAAACATAAATATCTCAGGTGAATCAAATTTCCAATCCCTTCTGGTACGCTTCTTTTTTTAAATTTCAATCCACGTAAATGCAAAACTCTAAGCAGCTCGAAGATTTGAAGATCAATTCCAATCTCTAGAAACTCAACTTTCATCTACAGACGACAGTGGTATCCACTAAAATAAAATTACCTAATTTTTTTTAGGATGGTGTGTTGTAATGACATGTAATATTTTATATCCACAAAGATTTCCTGTGACAATTTTATAATTAGGGAACAAAGTCCAAGATTTGAGCTTTAAATTAGACGATCTATTTGATCAAATACTTAGAGACAAATCCTTACTCTGATGACCTTAAAATGAATTTACATACATAAAGAGATAATGAGAAAAAAAAACAAAATAATCCTAAACCAAGCCACGTGAAGTCAAATAACTGTGGTCAATGGGATGTGGATGTAAATGACCACTTCGGAAGTATAACTTTCGAATAAAAAATTTTTAAAGGTGATTCGGCAGTTATAATTCCGAATCAGATGCAAATATTAATTTTAATTAGTATTAATTATTGTTAATCATATTTCATTGTAATTAGTGCATATATTAAATAAAAATGAGCTAATACGGTAGTTACAATACCAAATTAGACGTTTTTCCAAATTTTTAATATTTAAAATGATTCGGCATTTAACTTTCTGAATCAAAAACTTTTAAATTTCCAATTTTTTATTTTTTTAATTATAAAGTTGTTTCAATTATTATTTTTATTTATAATTTTACTA
>AYJT01037605.1:0-15183 GCA_001278415.1 Ocimum tenuiflorum
AGAATAATAAAGACTAACCGGAATCTAAGGACTAAGGCAAAACAACAACGAATGGAAGTCGGGAAGACTATGAACAGTGGAAGAGAAAATTTGAAATTCAAAAGTCAGATATGATAGAAATGAGGGTTTTCCCTCTATATATGCAGAGAATTTCAAAAGACGCCATTTCGTGTATTAAGTAACTCGAGAATTGAAACCACTCTGCCAGGTATGACTTAAATTTTTTCGAAGTGTAGAAGGTTCCGCTTCGAAATATTACTACACTTTTTCCTCGAGATGCTGGGGGTTCGATAACCCCCTCGAGAATCCCAGTTATATCTGAAGATACTTGGGGCTCGAAATTTCCCTCCAACGAAGGCGATCCCTGACAGGGCAGGGTCGAAATGTGGGCTCACTGCTCTCCTACAACACAACTCTATGTTCGGCTATCAGGAATGCCTCTCTAACCTCAAAATATATCTTCGAACTCGGTTTTTTGGCAACCCACGAACTTCTCTAGAAGCCCTGAGCTCGATGCTGGTTATTTACATTTCAAACACGACGCGTTCGTGGTCCGCACACTTGGGGCTGGATTCCAGCACTCTAAAACCCTAAGTACAGATCAATACGGGAATTGTTGTTATTCCCTAGAATTCTTGTCTTTGGATCCTTAGTGCCCTTGGAATGTAGGTTATTTTAAACCGTCTTGGAATTCAAACTACTCCGAACTCTAACAGAACTCGAGCTATTTCGAGCCTTCTCACAATTTGAGTTGTTTCAAAGAGTATGTACTATTTCTTGAGATTCTTATCATCTCTTGGAATTCTCATTATCTCCCAGACTTTGGAAATTTCTTGTTATCCAAAGTTATTATGAGCTCGATACTATTGCTTCAGACGTAGTCCGACACTACGATCTACGTCTCGACTATTATTTCAGACATAGTTCAATACTATGATCTACAACTTCAAAGTTTGAGATTCCTTATTATTGCTTTGGATATAGTCCAATACTATGACCTGCATAACTTAGGGCTCGTGCCCCATAAATTTTGCAACCTATCTTCGAGTCATCCACGGGGACCCTCAAATATATTTTGCAAACTCGCGATTGATGTTATTTCCACTTTCGTGGTTCGAAAACCTGAACAATGTGCGGGATGCTGCAAGACCTCTATCAGCTTGCCCACGACGGTGACATGTAACGTACTCTGATCGGGAGCGTGGAATTTGAATTCCCATAGAGTATAAGTCCTACGCAACAACCGCCCTTTTTTCGCTTTTGTGGTTTAAAAACCTAAGCAATGCGCAGGGACACCGCAAGACCTCTGTCATCTACCTATGGTGGTGACATGTAAAGTACTCAGTTGGGAGTGCAGAATATTTGAATGCCCTCTGAGTATCCATGCCAACAGCCCCTCGTGGCCTCTTTGGGATGACGATCCCCCGAAGGATAAACTTTAAACGCTCTAAGGCAGGAAAGGAACCCTCAGGAGGATAAACTGCTCACAGTTTGCTGAGGCCTCTCTGGGGGAAATGATGTACCTTGGAGGGTAAACTAAATACTAACAAACCGATTACTTTCATTTTATATTGCGCAGGTCTCGAACTGATGAAGCATTCGAACTTGGACCTCGAATTTTGCTAACTCGTTGCCAAACTATAATGAGTCCATAACGATTCAAACTAACATAATTTTGCTTATATCCATCGGCTTAGGGCTATCCCCCTGAAGGACAAGTCCCCGTAATCTTTCGAATGAAAGAGGGAACCTCGTGCAATCAGCAACAACCATCTACGACGTCATCTGCCTTCGAACACAGGTACTGTAATCTCAATTTAGATTTTGGCTGACATGACTTATCGTAAGTTTGTCTCCACGAACCAATCAACTTGATTTGTGAAGAAAAAGGGGCTATTGTTCTGGGCCAAAATCTTCGTCGAATCATAGTCGTTGATCACAAACTTGAAAATAAGCCTTCGAAGCTGATTCTTCGTACTAAGGAAATCGGAAGGACCTTCGACCTCTCAGAAGGCCTCGAAACCAAGTCTCAAGGGTATTTAGCACGAGCATCCCCTCTCGAAGCTTGTCACATACCGAGTCCGAGATTGCGAGCACGTGAGGTCCACGCGTCAGAAGTCTCAAGAATGACTCATTTGTTTACTCAACATGGTAAAGAAAGCGTGATTCTAACCTCTCCAACAAGTTTTGTTGATTGTCCCTTGTTTATTTGTAGATTTAGCCCCTGATAAATGTGTATTTAGCATGTTTTTCTGTGTGATTTGAGTCATATTTTGTTAGCTTCTAGGTCCAAAATACCCACTTATCCAGTTGTTTTGTGTTATTTTGTTTATCTTGGTGTTCAAGAGCGTTTAATCATGTTTGTTGAGTTTTTAGGTGAAAATAGGTAAGAATTTGGCAAAGTATTGAAAAAGGGGAAGGATCGGCCCGATCGGCCAGCTGATTGGCCCGATTATGTGAGCTTGATCGGTGATGATCGAGAGAGGTGCAATTTGGAGTTGTGTGGAGAAGTTGATCGGTCCGATCATGCTGTCGTTTGTAACACCCGATCAGTTGTGATCGATCAATACAGAGAATGAGAAGATTAGGGGTATTCAGGTGATTGGACCGATCAGCCATCCGATCGGGCTATCGAGATTGAAGATGTTGAAGAAGACTGAGCAGACCGATCGACCTTCTGATTAGCCTGATCGGATATCACGATTTGCTTAAAGTTGTGCAGAATTTACAGAATTGCCCCTGCGTGGCCCAACTCACATCTAGGCCTATAAATACACCAAGGTTGGAAAACACATCGGGGAATTTGTGGTTGAAGATTGGAGATTTCGCATCATAGATTCAAAGTTTTTCTTAACTTTTATTGTTTAGTTTTGTTCTCTATATTTTGATACTGTTGAAACTCACCATGTTTTCTAGCTAGGTTGTTTTTCAGATTTTGGGTGTTGAAACTACTGGGAACCTTTTTTTTTCAATAAAGTTTTGATTTTTCAGTCCATCACATTGTTTCTTCAATTCCGTCTAGCTTGATTTTATGTGGTAGATTGTTTGGCCAACTATCTGCATGATTGTTCTATTGAAACTACTGTGAACCTTTTTTTTTCAATAAAGTTTTGATTTTTCAGTCCATCACATTGTTTCTTCAATTCCGTCTAGCTTGATTTTATGTGGTAGATTGTTTGGCCAACTATTTGCATGATTGTTCTAAGATTTATGCCTAACATCACATTGTTTCTTCAATTCCATCTAGCTTGATATTTTATGTGGTAGATTGTTTGGCCAACTATCTGCATGATTGTTCTAAGATTTATGCCTGATCAAGGATAAATTAATGAATAGGGAAGCGTGAATTGAGAATACTATTTATTAATTTCCCGGTCCAGGACTTAGTTGCGTAGGAGTTTGAATCCGTAGAGCCTATCGAGAGTAGGATTGTTAGATGCCCGATCCATGATTTAATTACGATTCTATTTCCACACTCTGTTGTGCCTGATCCAGGACGTCTGAGAATAACTTTCTTCACGTAATTAAGAATTAAATCTGGTAAATAAATTCAATTGAACAAGAATAATCCATGGAAGGAGTAGAATGCCGTAGAATCTATATTTTATTTCATTTGTTTTGTTTATTTTATTTTATGTTTATTTCAGGTAGTTTAATTATTTCTTTCATTTAAAATTTGTCTAAACAGTATGATAGATTCTACGTTTTACTGTCTAACAAGTTAAATTTCATAACGGTCTACGGATTCGATAAATTATTTGATTAGTGTTCACCCACTATCAGCCCCTAACTTAGGAATTATTCATATTCGCGCACACGGGTTATTCACATCTAACACACATGGTTCACGCATTCCAAATTTACAGCATTTTCTGATCATATTCTCCAGTAATCATTCGCCGGAGAACTTGTATTCATTGTAAAATCATCATTATTCTATAAAATCTCAGCCCGACTGTTACGGGATACGATAAACCTTCTCGGAAAGTCATGATTTTTGATTTACTTTCAAGCTTAGAGCTTATTTCGATTATCTGATAAAAAACGAACCTCAATGCATAGTAGGGTGAAGTTTCTAGTCAAGGCTTGTGTCGGTGAATCCTTGGTGGAAAAAGAAAAAGGTTGCGTCTATGATATCAGCCACCCCTGATAAAAATGATAACTAGCACATTTACACGGTTGAGATTCTTGTTAAAACTAATGTTTATTCATGATTATCATGTGTTAAATTATGAATGTAATAAACTCCAATGCAATATAGCCTCATTAATAGGGTGGTGAAATTAATTTGGTATTGAAGTCATAAATTCATATTTTATGGTGCAATTGTGGGTTTTCAATGGGGAAAAAGATGCACACTTTTTGACGAATAAGTGGCCTTTAATTAAATTTACGAAAAATATTTAATTATATATTAATTTATATATCTTTTTTCAGATATAATACAAACTATTCAAAATTTTAAATAAAATGTATAAATTATCAGAAATTGTTAAAATATGGGATGGCTTTACTTTTTCGGCACTGGAAAGTGCATAATTTGTATTATAATTAAATATTTTTCGTTAAAATAGATTACGTGGCAAAATTAACGTGGCTTAATATTAAGAGACGTGAAATGTCGTGTGCTGATTAAGCATTCCAGTGCCAGAAAATTGAAGTCACGTCCTATATTTGAATAATTTTTATTGTTTGTCCTATATATTTGAACAATGTTTTATAGTTTTTACATTTATTTAAAATTTCAAATAATTTGTATTATTTTTTACAAAAAATGCATAATTTGTAATATATTTGAATATTTTTCCATAAATTTAGGACGCTTTTTAGGGTGTTTTGTTATTTTATCTGTCTTCAAAATGAATGTTACCACCCGGGTTGGCATACAATTATAGTTTACCAAATGCCAAAACAAATTTGAAACATGCATACTTTTTGAAAGGAATATGATATACATTTGAATACATTTAAACGAAATTATAAGTTCCGCAAGCTCTCTCTGAACTATTAAATATTTAGTAGTTTAGTGATGTATTCATGATTTATAAATGAGACAAAAAATTGGTTGCTTAAATTCATATCATACATGTGCATTATGCATAGATAAAACCTTCATAGAAATACATGTAAAAATCATATTGGAACTATTAAATATGAATCGCGCGGTTCACATGTGATGAGATATCCTCGATTTGAGAAAATTAAATAAATTATTCAAGTACAAGAACAATACTATATGCTTACAAAATAGTAAAACAAAAAAGTGTGTGTGTGTGTGGGTTTGGAATGATTTGGTGGGTGATGCGTTGCGAAAACCTAAAATTTGTTGGTTTGCAAAAAGTAAAACGACAATTGTTGTATTGCATGTGAGAATGGGTGAGTCATGAGACACATTAGTCCTTTGGATAAATCTTGGTCACATTATTGTTCTCTCTATTATTTTATTATTTTTTATTTTTAGAAAATTGGAGAAGTATTTTGTTTTTTTTTTTTTTGAGTAAGGTGAAGTATATTGTTGACTTCCAAGGAAAATTCTTTCTTACTCATGAAGAAAAACTTATTTATCTTACATATATCATCATATGTGATAAATTTTTATCTTGGAGAGTACAATGGAACTTCGCTCAACAACAACATAGTTTTAAAAATTAGATTAGACAGCACTTACACCAAACATTATAGAATTCCATAATTTGGAATAGATGAGCGTATTATTACTATTATAACATATTTCTTTTATCTTTACCAAAGAAGTGCAGAAATATTTGTTTATTTGCTCTTACTTTTATGATTCCAAAGTCCTTCAACAATTGGAAAGCAACTGAATCCAGATAACCGTAAAAATAATATGTTAGAAATATAAGTTTGGATCCCTAACCTATCCCAAAATCGTGTATCCGATAACAATCCATCCCCTTTTAAACTACAAACTTCAAACTCAAATATATTGTCTATTCCAACGCTAAAGAACAAGGTCACTCATTAGTTATCACAAGATATATTATTGTTAAAGCAGGAGCTGAGGAAGACTCAATCGGAAACTTTTATTGATTCGAATAAGAAGTATGAGAAGGAATTTACATGGTTTATCTCCAACACTCCCTTCTCACTCAATCTCTGTTTTCATCTACCGTTATTTTGTTACAGCGACACTTGACAAAAAAAGGAACAGAAATACAACAGCAAAGAAAGAAACAAACTAGATTGGGAAATCACACTTTTACAATTATATATACACTTTAAATTCCAATCTCCACTTCTGTTGATTAATTCACCAGTGACACCTTAAAAGACCTTGCATGTCGCTTTTTCAAGTTTAAAAGTTCGGTCTTGTTCGTACATCATGCTAAACTTTACTCTTGTATGTTTCTGTAAAATTGTCAAATATTCCACTTAATCCTATCAAAAAGATTTACAATAATAGAGTCCAAATTTAGGACAAACCCAGTGCAAAGCAAACATGTAGAAAGAAACTTGGCATACTATGAACTAGCAGATCTATTTTCCGTGGCGACAGCTTCCTTCATCGAATGAAAGCTATTATCCAGAAATTCAGAATCTAACTTAATAAATAGGAAAGCGGTAATGCAGCATGAAGAAAACCAAATATGATACTTCACCATATGAATTGGTCAATCAGATAGTGATGACATCGTCAAGGGAGTTATTTTGAGAACAATAAATAAATAAAAACTTAATACAAATCGCCGTTGCCGGGGATCGAACCCGGGTCACCCGCGTGACAGGCGGGAATACTTACCACTATACTACAACGACTTTTGTTGTTATATGGTTTCCAAATCTAAGTTTATACAAAGCACACTTTTTTCTTTTCTTTTCATTTCCTTTTTGTCCCTAGTGCTGATTCAGACTCCTTTCTTTGTGTATATAGGTTATTCCTTTGTAATATGAATGATGGATGAAGATGTGGATATGTTGCTCTTTTTTTTTTTTAGTTTACATGGAAGGAGTTGGAAGATTTAGCCTTTACATGCATCGATAATCTCTATTAAATCAATACACATATAATTGCTTTGAATAACACATGATTTGTAATACTATTATATAACTCGAGATCTCCACTATTTTAGTTGTTTTTTTTTTTTGCTTTTGAAATGTTTAATTTTTCTGTGCTTTGACATTCAAGTGTATCTAGGGGTCAGTGAAAGGGTTGACGCTAACAATCTAAAACTTCTGTCCTTTTTCATGCAAATTTATTCTTTTAATTATATATATCCAGCTAAATGGTTTAATAGATCTGATATTTTGAAGTTGGTATCTAAATCTTATAGTTTAATAAGAATTTAATTAAATTTCGTTCTATTGATTTCTATCATTTTAGTTAATTCTCAGGATGTGCTTTTTTGGACAGGGATGAATTACAAAAGTTATTTCAACATATATCAATCCAGCTAGGGTTTGAGATTCTCTACTCCCTATTGGTATTTCATTCTCTATTCCACCTTCAAAATTTTATAATTTTTATTAAATCTTTTTGTAAAATAATAATTTATTAAAACTTAGGATAATTTGAGAAGTTCAACAAAATTTTTACTCCTCCAAATTAAGGTATATAATAATTTTAGTATTTAACTTTTAGTTAATATTCATTATTGAAGTTGATTCATTCATAATTATATTTTTTGATTTTTTAAAATTCAAATTTTTTTTATAAATACTAATTAGAGTGTATTATATCATAATTAATTTTTATTTTAATGATATTTCTTATAAAAATTAATATATTTAATTGTGGAATATGAAGTGGAGCACCAATAGAAAATAGAGGATCTGAAACCGGGTTTATAGTAATCGTAAAATGAAAATTATGGGACAGTATGTTGCTTAGTTCTTGATCAAGTCGCTAAGGCATGGTAGGAGAAAAAATATGCCAAACTATTTGCAGTTATAAAGATATGTACATATGGTCCTAATTAATCAGGCTAACAAAAATAGTAATAGTATACCGACCCTTCACATGAATATTAAAAGTAGGTTATGAATTGGCCTAAAAAAATAAAAGATCGCTGTTATTGAAATATTGTAATTTCGATGTTGTGATATACCTCATGAAGGGTTTGTTTAAGGCATATGTCCACTAAACTGTCAGTATGGTCAATAGATTGACATAGGAATGGGAAGGTCCAGTGCCACAACTATCCATTCTTATGAAATAACATTTCTCGAATATTGAGTTGTAAGTCTGCATACATACACGGGTTGTGTTCCACTCATGCTGGGGTTGTTGAAAATTTTTGTGGGTGAGAAATAAATATTTTGGTTGATGATTGTTGAATGATGTGTAGATGCGAAAAGTCATGATTATAGCAGTAGAGTGAGGGTTAATTTCACGAAAAGTCACTAAATTATGTCACTTGTGTCAAATTGGGTACCAAATTTGTATTTGTTTCAAAATGGATACTAAACTTATATTTTTGTATCAATGGTGGTTTCAATTCAGTTTTTCATATTAATTTAATACTACATGACAAACTAGAGTACACGTAGACTGCCACGTTTGTGATGACTCGTTATTAAATTAATCAAATTTAAAATAATATTTATCAAATCTCAAATTTTATCATATATATAGTATCATAATTGGAAATCCCTAAAAACTCACAGATTCAGAAGACGACAACTCTCATTAGATAATTATACGGATTGGTTGGTCTCTTCTGTGGAATTTTGGTAAAAAAAAAAACTAAATCTTAGTGAAATAATTGTTTTTTCCCAAGTTTTTTAGTGTAATTTTACGGCAAAAGCAGAGAACTGCTGCAACAACATATGTCTCCATAAACTGGTTTCAACTCCACGTGATAATTTTGATGATTTGGTTGGTGGATTTATATATCCTGAGAAAAGAATCAAATTTCTATGTAAGCATCAAAGATCAATCATCGATTAGTTTTTGTCTACTCAGAATTATTGCAATGGATTAGGAATTAAGGTCCCGTGGAGAAAGCGCACCAGCATATTGTAAGTTTTTAACTAAGACGTTTCAAGTTTTAATGAAGCTTGTTCATTATAATGCAGGGACTGCAATTGCACATTTTAATTTTAAAGGTGTTTAATAAATATTATTTTAAATTTGATTGTTTTAATAAATAATGAGTCATCACAAACGTGGCAGTCTACGTGTACTCTACCTTTTAGTATTAAATTATTTGAAAAATTGAATTGAAACCACCAATGATAAAACAAAATATAAGTTTAGTATCTATTTTGAAAGAAATTAAAGTTTAGCACCCAATATGATACAAATGACATAGTTCAATGATTTTTCATGAAATTAACCCGGTAGAGTGACTATACAAATACATTAACAATCATATTAATATTAGATTGATGGTTGGGCCACACATATTATTGGCGGAGTAAACACACTGGTGACCACATTAATGGTAGAGTAGTGGCTACGACCACTACTAATTATATTCAACACAATATTATGGTGGTCAAATGTGACCATGTTGTGACCATGTTGACCCCACTAGTGGTAGAGTAGTGGGTTGAATCACTATTATTTCACTCAACCAAATTTATGCGGTCAAGTGTGGACACGATAAATTTTGATGGTCATTGCACCTCATTCGTAGTGAAAATAGCCTATGTATCGATCCTCAATGTGCACATTATGAAGTTGGAGAGTTTTGGTCTCAAAAGTATATGAGAATTTCGATGCCAAATTTTTTATCTTTGGACACATCATTAGCAACTAAAGCTGACCCTCTTCCACATCGTTGTTTTTGTGGTGCTATAACATGATGAACACCTTTGAGGATAGAATATCGAAACCATAAGCCCTAGTTGGAACATAATTTGTCTTGCAGAAAGCTGATTTCTTTATTCAACTACATATTTTCGGTAAGTTTACTGTTCGTTGTTGTATGCTTTTCCTTTATTACGATAATTATATTCTCTCAAATTTTGTGTTTTATTTTGTATGTTCTTTTATGCGGTATTCAAGAAAGTTATAGAATTTTCCATAAATAAACATTGAGGTTTTCGATTGGACACCTCTATGAAGAAAGTTTTTACCTATCATTGAGTCGTTACATCAAAGTTTTATTTCGGGATTAAGATTCTCTGTTGTGCATTTTAGCACAATAGGAGGTATTGTGTTTCATATGGTAATGTAAAGTGTTGCATATGACAATACAAATACATGTATATGATATACATATGCTTATATTGTCATATGGAAGACTGTATTGCCGTATGTGAAACTGTGCATTGTCGTATACAATACAATACCCCATGTTGTGCTAAATGGACAACAGAGGATCCTGATCCTAGTATTTGCAATGTACTCAAAACATGAAGTAAATATTATATATCATGGAAGATAAAAGTAAAAAAGAAATGTCATCAAGTAGAAGAAATTTCATAGAAATTCCTGTAAGAACAGGAGAGAGGAAGCATACAATAACAAGGGCTACCTCCCAGATAGACCATATATATGTTTCTTTGTCGTGTATCTTTCTCACAACATTAGACTAAAAAGCTCATTCCCTACTCCAAACTAGGTGCCTCTTCCGTCGGATTCGACTCGAACACATCGGAGGATGATGCATCTGGTTCTTCAAGAAGCTCTCTCGATTGCATCGATTCCTTATACACTGGGGTTTCCTTGAAATCTGTTGCCCCTTCATTATATGTAGCCACAGCAACTCCACAAGCAACTAGCTGAAATTCGGAATAACAAAAGGCAACAATCAACAACAACAGTATACAGAGATAACTGGGAGATTGCAACATTACATTACCATCACTCCAACAATTAAAATTTGCTGCATATACATTATGTCCAACAAGAACATACTCTACCAAGGAAAGGAGATGAAGAATATCAACCTAAAATTCTACATCTTTCTTGAACCCAACTATACTTTGCATTGCACTAGAGCATCAGACTCGGTTCACAGAGCTTTATTTAGCAACCAAAAAAGATTTGACAGATGCCAATCACTGTACTAGAAAGAGGAACTAAGCAATTAAATTTATTACTCCACATAACATATCATCAAAATTAATATGGTGTCATGAACACCGATGCTTGGAATAAGTTACATTCCTATCCTACATTGACGTTATTTCCCTTTGTTGAAGTAACATCTTTTCAATTAGTTTAATTAGATGGAAAATATAATGGTTTATTTTATGAATTCATGTATCTTTTGGACCACGTGAAATATAAATATTCTGTTGCCTCTGTGAAAAGGGCAAGCCAGAATTAAGAATCATTTGCACTTCCAATTTTTCTCTGCCTACTTTCTCTCCCTCTCCTTTGAGTTATATACCAAAATGGCCTGGCACTATACAGGTGGGAGCAATCGAACTCCCCAAAAATTTGAATTTATTTCGTCTAACAATTACTTTAATTTATTACCTTGCTCGACAACGAGTCTAGGAATTTATTTCATAGAATATTTATATTTATCACTATCATGTTTAATCCTAACGAATGAGACACCCAAGTTCTATGAATTCGTACAATTGTATGAGATGCGAGTCTCTCAGGAAAACCCTGGAGGTATTTCAAGAAGGTGAGCAAAGGGCACAACGAAGGATATCCTTTATGCAAGATGACATAATATATTATCAATAATGCCATCATAATAGGAAAACTTGAAGGTGATGTTCAAGCACACTATCACCAACAAAGGAGATGGAAGGACATACTTTAACATAATCAAGAAAGTATAAGAGCAACTCAGGAGCTCTTACAAAGGAAGCACCGGCGCCATTAACCATCAAATTGATGGAACGAAGGTGTCAAAAAATTGCAAGGGCAAACATCCCCGTGGGTATAAACATTAATTTAGAATTTAAACCAAAGTAGCACGTTGAAATTCATAAAATTCGAACTCCTTTTTTAAATTTAAATTATTGCCTTAATTCCTTTCCAAGGGAGTAGTCCATTATGACCATATCAGACTCAACATGCTTCCGTAAACCGAAAAAATTTAACTACAACCAACTTCACACCAATTTGACCGGAATGCTAATGGGTAAATATTCGTCGAATTTTTACAGGTCTCTCCCAACCATATGCTCGCAAACTATGACTTCCTGCACGATCTCTTTCACCAACACTCAGCACAACCTTTGTTTGTTTCCTACCCGAAGTGTAGGGTATTTCATTGGTTTGTAGACATATAAATAAGGAAAGTAATACATGTTGGGCAAAAGTTTGGATCTTTATTTCATAGGATATAAATACTTACTACTTAGTCTTTCTCCTTTTGGGAGGAGACTTGTTAGCTACTTATTGTATCTAATTCACTCGTGATCATAAAAGAAAGAAACTATTACAAGAATTCTTTGAAGACAATTGCGAGGATTTTCTATGGAAATTTTTCGATGAAAGGCTTCTTTCTTCTCCTTCTTCCTTTTATAGAGGTTGAATACCTCCTCAATTATCGGCATCCATTATTGCCTCGGGTCATTGCTTTTATGTGTTTGGTCCTATGCTAGCATCTTTAATCCTCATCTCTTCTCTTTTGCCTCATATTCCACTTTTTCAACCGCGGGTCGTCCTTTCTTTTTGGTAGACCTCATCGTTGTCACGTGCGTTATAGAAAAGGAATCAAATTCCTCTTGCCTTATGACTTTAGTGTTGGGAACTCTGTTTTCCACCGTATGCTTATGTCTTGTTGTGTCGGCGGCATCACTGAAAGTGATTTGTAAACATCTTGTTGGATTCACTTTTGGATCTTTTGTGAACTCGTGACCTTGTAGAGTCACATGACTCTACTGAGATCCCAACTTCATAAGCCCCTTAGGTGACCTCTGCTTTGACACCTTTGTCTCCTCATCTCCGGCTCTTTTCTGCTCAAATCTTGGGCAAAATCCCTTGCAAACTCTGGTCCCTTTTGATTCGGACAATCCCATTGTCCAAAATGAACCATGTTGCAATACTTGTGATGTGTCTCTTTGTTCATTGCAAGCTTGCTGTCCCAGACCAAAAGATCTCTTCTTCTCGAACCTCTGCAAATCTTGTAGTTTACCCCGACATGGTATTTAACAGGAACACGCGTTCGTTGAGTAGCGGAAAAAATTCAGGAACTTTACTTTGTCCATCTTTGTAAGTTTGATGTAAGAAAATCTTCGCGATTTCCCTTCCTTGTTGGTTTTGGTGCTACATTGATGATGTAGGGTTCCAAAATATCTCCTCGACTAAGCTGATCACTATTAATCCAGGGCGTGTACCGCCTCTTGAATCCACCTAGGTAGAGTCTTTGTTTCTGAAAAGGTTGGTGACAAGGTTTGAACTGAGGCGAGTGCCCCGAATCATACCAATGCTTTACTTCATGTGGATTGGCTCCGAAAAGCATCCACACTCTGGGATATTTTCCAAAAACATCAACCCTTGTTTTGGATGGGTTGATTCCCTCTCTGTGTATAGTTTCTCCCAGTTGGACTGGTAAACTTGCCATGAAGAAAAACTATGATTTTGTTAGTATTAATCTTAGAAGTACCCGCCATGGACCTAAGATTAATCTATGCCTCTTTAACACCAAAGATGCTGGGTTAGCTTGATGATTTAGAGTATGATTTCGGATAATCAACGTTCTCTTGGGCCTGTGATTCTGGAGAAATCACCGCCTTAGAGCTTGTGCCAGGGGTATTTGAATCCCCGCTACTGTTTTATAAGTCGATACTCCTATCAGAATTATTGATTGTTTCACTCCTCCGCAGTACAGTCATGTGACTCTACGGGGTCACGGGTTCAAAAATGATCCAAAATTGAACCCAACAAAATATTGACAAATCACCTTCAGTGATGCTTCTGACACTACAAGATAAAAGCATGCGGTGAAAAGCAGAATTGCCAACAGTAAAGCTACAACGCAAAAGAAATCTGATTCCTTTTCCAAATACATGTGATAACTATGAGGTCCGCCACAAAGAAAGGACGAGTGTCATTGAAAAAATAAAGTTGAATCCGAGCAATAAAAGGAAGGACTGAGGATTAAAAATGCCAGCACAGTACTAAACATGTGAAGGTAATGGCCCAAACAATAATAAAAACCGATAATTGAGCAGGCATTCAACCTCTATAAAATGAAAGAAGCAGATGGCGGAGGGCATTGAGCGTTTCATCAAAATATTTCCACATAAAATTCTCTTAGCTTTCTTCAAAAAATCCTTGTAGTAATTTCTTTCTTTTATGATCACAAGTGAATAAGCTACAACTAGGTAGCTAAAACAAGTTAGTCTTCTCCCAGAAGGAGAAAGACTTACGTAATTGTTGAGTTATTGGCCCGAAAGTTTGTGGCCACTTTATCCTTGAAGTGGGCTTCACCCATCTCCCCTTAGTACCCTAATTTTCCTAAACTAAGATTTTCCCACCTTATATTATCTCCATATTGCGTTGCCTCTTGTGTGTGTGCCTGAGGAGTGCGAACTAGATTTTGAATCATCCTCTCGTCCCTTTTTGGAACCAACGAAATACCCTACAACTCGAGAAGCAAACGAATGAAAGTTGTGTTGAGTGTTGCTGAAGGAGTTCATTTTAGAAACCATAATTTGCGAAAGTGTGGTCGGTATAGGCCTGTAAAATTCCGTAACTTATATAATATATTATAATTTAAATAGGTTGGCCTGTTAGATTTAAC
Source organism: Ocimum tenuiflorum (assembly GCA_001278415.1). Lineage (NCBI taxonomy): Eukaryota > Viridiplantae > Streptophyta > Magnoliopsida > Lamiales > Lamiaceae > Ocimum > Ocimum tenuiflorum. The sequence goes on from AYJT01037605.1 coordinate 14,625, forward strand.
AGGCTTACTTTGTATCTTAAGTTTGAGTCTATTTAACCATATAGGTTTTTCGAAAAGTCTAGTAAAATTCAACAAATAAACGGCCAAACAAGTGCTAGAGTAGATTGAGACGAACTCTATCGGGTGGTCTGGCCTGTTCCCACCTATACGTAACACTATCAAGATATAGACACTAATAAAATAATGTAATATCGAGTATCAAAATCAAGAATGGAAGTATCAATCCGCCTAAGCAGATAATAAAAAATTACTACCATCAGTAGCAGAAGAGAGAGCCTTCAACGAACCAAAATCACAGTGCATATATCTGTTCAAATTCACTAAAACCAAAAGGGAAAATTGTAAAGCAAGTCAAGAAAAGTACCGCAAAAACGACGCCGAAAGCCCACATATATTGAACGAAGAAGCCGAGAGCGTCCCACTGAGGACCTTCCCAGAAGTCGGGCTTATCGCCGGGAAGCTCGGGCATGACGAATCCGTCGTCAACGGCGTCAATTTCAGCGGGCCCACTTTGTTGGAGAGTATCTTCAGCTTCTAATTGTTGTTCCTTGGTGATGAG
>AYJT01037619.1:0-15225 GCA_001278415.1 Ocimum tenuiflorum
AATCCCCACATCCCTCCAAAAGTTTCCCCTACAGATACTGTCACATCTTAATTAATATTTCAATTTCAATTTCAATTCCCACGGAAAACCCCGTACCGGTCGAGTCAGGGCTTGAATTTGCATTATTGCTGTTCAAGCCCTAGATTTTATTCACTCGAATTCATTCGCTTTCCAAGATGGCTGCCTGGGAGAATGAGATGGTAATGCGCGATGTCATCAATGCGGGGCTGGTTGTTGGCGATCGCATTGTCAGGGAGATGGCGGGGCAGCTCGATCTTGAAGAAACTTTAGAAGCATCCAGATACTCTAGCCATCCTTATTCCACTCACCCCCGCGAGGTAAGTCTCGCAGTTAATTTTTGACATATGCGGTTCTTGATTGAATTTGTTGAGCATATCATGTTTTCCAGTGGTTTATATGCTGAAGCTACAGAAGTATGCATAACAATGTAGTTTAGCTGCGTCATCTCGAAAGGTATATTCAAATTAAGCACAATTCGGGTTGTGCATTTGCTTGAGGTTGTGTTCATAAGACAGCTTCTGTTGTTGGAAACGGGTTGAGGAACAGCTTCTGTGTTTGTATGACGGCAGTTCTTGCAATGGAATAGCAGCGTATTTGAGCTATTCGTTTTAACTTCCCATTGGATCGTTCTGCAGTGGAAAATAGAAGGTTGAGGGCTGGGAATTGCGTTTAAGTATATATATCTTAGTGGGGGAGCTTCCTAAGATTTGCTTTCTGATGTGGTAAACTTCGAAATAAACGATGTGAATCGGAAGATCATTATGCCTGAGATGATCCTGGATGCCTTGTTTGTTTTACATTGATGTGGAGAGAGTAGTGAATCCATCTGGAGGATTTATTGCCTTGCCTTCCATGACAATCATATTTTATTGCTATTTTTGCGTCGTTATAGTTCGAAACACACCTTGTATGTCCTACTAAAACTTTTGAAGTCTGGAATGTTGAAGAAATATTTCATACTGAGAGGGGTTTATTTAACCTTTATCTGATCAGTTTGAGTGCTAATCCAACTTACACCCTGTTTCGGGTACTGAAAGGAGCTACTAACATGTGGGAAAAGGGGTTGGGAGTTTTTATGGGATGGAATGGATCGAGATAGTCACAAAAATGGTTAGTTGTTCTAAGCAACACGGTAAGGATCTATCTGAAAAAAGAAAAAGAAATTTGTTGGGTAAGCGGTGGCCGCATTCAAACCCTTCAGGTGTTGGGTTATGAAAAAGTAAACATCTATGCAAGACAACAAGTGGGATGCATGCTTAAGAGTTGGAACTTCGTTTGAGAGACAGTGGATGAGATTTCTTGCAATCAATTAAAATCTAGTTCCAGGGATGAAACTAAATGAGGTTGTGGGAGGGTTTTTGGGTTTGGATTTGCTATCTCAGAGATTTGTATCCTTCTTTACATTACAGATCTTGTCTTCATATTGCACGTGTTGTTTCCTTTATTTCCTCAAATGTACTCCTGATGATTCCTCCACATCATGGAATTTTCGTTTTGTTGCACTCTCAGAGATTTTAAGTTAACATGTAGGACATGTGTTCTTTGTTTGTACAGTTAGAAGGAGTTAGGATGGTGTAGAATTCGGAGGATGGGATTAGTTCGTTTACATTTTTATGCCATTTTTTCCCATCAGGATTTATACTGTTAATTAATTTCAAGGTTATTTGAAAGCTCTTTTATGGGAGATTATTCAGTTTTTTCCATGGTTGTTGGTTATGGCATAGGGGTAATCTTCCCACCTGTGGTATGCCTAGAAAATGCAGTCCAAATGTTAATGTGTTTCCAAATTGGTATATTTTCTATAGGTGTTCTTAGGAAAACTAGGTTCAACTGTTATTGCATTGCCCTTTCCCTCAAAAAGTTGTGATCTTGTTTTCTATAGGAGCTGGGATTGTTGTGTTCTACATCTTCCGTCATTATTGATTTGTTGTCCATAGATCTGAGAAAATTCATTAGCAAAAGGCTTAATTGTTGTGGGGAATAATTGTCCCATTGCCGAACTTTTTGGCTAGAAAGGTAAAAGAGGAATCTTGAATATTTGAAGAAATTAATTTATGAGGTTTGGTAGAGGATTAAATTCACAGCAATGGGGTTTCATGGACAGTTACACATCACAGCTTTCAAAGCCTTCATCATCATAGTTCAAAGTATCGTACACTGGAGTAGTGCTAGTAACTCTTGGTGTTATATTGGGATTCCTCATCACCTTGTACTTTCAGTTCTCTTAAAAGGAATTCCTATAAAAAATTATATACTTCACCTTCGTTTGACAATGCGATTGATGTATATAGTGTTTCACAAATGGCTCTACTATATGCCACTTGATCAAAATATAATGGTTTCTCATCAATTGTGTGTTTCAACCACTACTTTGAACAGCCTGGATGACGCTCACCAAATGGTTTCCTTTAATTTATACTTACCATGTTATACTAACCAAATTTTGAACCTAATTCTATGCCTTTATGTGCATGTTGCAGTGGCCTCCTTTGGTTGAAGTTGTTGACACATGGGAGTTGCCTCCAGTGTTGATTGAAAGATACAACACTGCTGGTGGAGAGGGAACAGCTCTGTGTGGAATATTTCCAGAAATACGACGGGCTTGGGCATCAGTTGATAACTCTTTATTTCTGTGGAGATTTGATAAGTGGTAAGAGTTATTGTTTTTAGTTGCTCTTTACATGAATCTCTTGACTCCTTTCAATTACTAAATGATTGCTAATGAGATGTCCATAACTTGTCTTGACCCTAAGAAAGTTTTAACATCATTTGGTTAACATTTTCCTTATGGTATATTCTTCAGTTATCCCCATATATGTCTAATATTTTCTTGGGTTGCATCATCTGTTATTTGTATTAATCGTTTTGCACAAATCATATGTATTGTGTAGCATCATTTAGATTTAAATCAAGACAAGTACGGCGTTGTGCATTTTGTGGGAGGTAACTTTGAGGATTTCAGATTTGAGGAGTGAAATTCACCATGTGCTGTGCTCCATATAACATGAAATATTGTACATGCTTTTAAGATTTTTTTTCTTCGTATTTCAGAAGCATGTTGCTGTTCATGACGTCCTAGTTCTTGTTTCTGCCTTAATTGTGAAGGCTCAGAACTTGTTCAACTAATAGTAAATCAATAAATATGTGAATGTTATATAGCTGCTCTCAGCTGCCGATGCATTTGGGAAAACATAATCCAACAATAAAGTATATCGTATTTGAGGTTTGTCTTTAATTTTTTATGCGGCAATCTTGCATTCATCATTTCAAGAACATAAGATCAACCTAGGAAATGTTTACTTTTTGGATACATTAGAAGATTCAAGCTCTATAGCTGCAATTTAAACTTTTATTGGAATGATTGCCATCTTTGAATGCTGTACCTTCTGCTAGTTATAATTTTTGAGAGTTACACCATGGTATGTGATTTACCAAACACATCATTACTGCAACCCCATTGCTCTTCTTTGACTATTTTTCTGATCTAGAGTAATTTCTTGATTGATATTTTTTCTGTATCCTTTTCTTTCCTTTCCTTTCCAGTGTACTCACAAATATGCAGTTTGCTAGGCTTTTGTTTAATTAAATGAAGTCTTAATAACTTTGTGACATAAAGAGTTAATAATTTGGTGAAGCAATGTCAATTGGGCCAACCCAATGAGTTGCGGGCTAGCTCTATCGGGTTGTGCTCTATTTAGTCCAGGTCAGTTTAGGCTGAAAATTTTTTGGCCTAAAAATTCTTGACCCTAGCCCTAACCCTTCAATTTTTGGCAACTAACTTATGGATTTATTATTATAAATTTAATTAAAACTTTTTTTGCCCCTATAGGTTTAGTCTTACTTTTCTAACCTAATGTTTTCTCAATATAAAAATTTCATAACACATCATGATCGATATGCATTCATCAATTTAAATAATTAAAATATATTCACTCCTTTACTTCGGCAATATTTGAATACATTTCCACTTTATGAATAATATAATCTTTAATGTCCTTATTATCTATTAAAAGCTATATGCACTATATATCTTTTTTTGAGGGGATATGCACTATATATCATTATATAAATTGATTAAATTCATTGCACCATATTAAAAGAGTTATTTATCTCCATGCTGGACGTGGTTTTTTTCTTTGAACAAGCCTTGTTACGTTACTAAAGAGCAGAGGCAGTTTATGAGATTATATATTAAACATAGATTGTAATATTGCATTTTGTGATAGAATACTAATAGAAATGTCAATTGGCCCAATCCATTTGGTTTTCAGGCTAGCCTTATCAGTCTTCGAGCTATTCAGGCTAACCTTGGAGTTCTCTGAATACCTACACTTTCCCCTGCAGACAAGAAAAACTCTTCTATCTTAATTTATTACCTTATTGCTTTGTAATGTAGGGATGGCCAGTGTCCTGAATATAGTGGGGAGGAGCAAGCTATTTGTGCTGTAGGTCTTACAAAATCCAGGCCAGGTGTTTTTATTGAAGCAATTCAGTACCTTCTAGTTTTGGCAACTCCAGTGGAGGTATTTCCAGTCTTCTATGTTGTTCCTTCATCCATCATTCTTAATATTTCACATTTTCCACTCTTCTAAGTTGTGATGTACTTTTCGTTGATATATAACATGGTAAGGATGGCACTTATCCTGATGGAGATTCCATCCATTATGCTAAACTCTTTCTCCCAAAATACTTTCATGCTTTCTGGTGCTTTTTAATGCATCACTCTTTCGGTTATATTCACTTTCAATATCTTTTGAGTTTCCATAATATTTATCCTATAATAAATCATTCACATCAAGATATCACCTTGGTCTTATAATGTTTATAGTGAAGGAAGAATTGGATTTTGAGGATATTGGAATGGACCATCTATAATGCATCACTATTTCAGTTATGTTCATTTTCAAGATCTTTCGGTTTTCGATAAACTTTTATCCTATAATAAACCATTCATATCAAGATTATCACCTTGGTCTTATAATGTTTGCAATAACTGAAGAGGGACATGTCAGAGGGTATCGGCCATCCAAAATGGGAATAAATGCCTCTTGTTGGACCTTTGTCTCTTTTTGTTCTAGTACTCTTAGGTGTCCTTCTTTAATCATTAGGTTGCAGTCTTGCAGAGAAGGGACGCTCTCTCCTTCCGAACATAGTGATGGCTGAAGTTTGCCATGTGCTTTACAGTATTGTAGCTGCTTCTGTTCTGTTCACGTTGAAGGTTCATGATTTGTAAATCTGTTCCTTTTGGCCTCTAGCATTTCCAGTAAAGGGGATGTTTCTGTTCCCAGATATACGGTGCTATATCATGGTTGTTTTTATTATTAGTTTGCTAACAAAACAAGCTGTTTCCTTGTTCAGGGACAGTTAGCCAAAATAGATTACTTTTGTTATCTTCTTGAAATCTGCATTTCTCTTGAAGGATGTTGAAAAAAGCTGACCTCATAGAACTTTGAAGAGAACATTAGTAGCAATAGATAAGTTGTGTTAATCACAAAGATTTTCAAATACAAGTATTTACTCTTCCATGCATATTATGGATGGGAACTTGTTAGGTTGTTTACATTGATTGTAGCTGATGTGCAAATGTAATTCTTTTTGGCTATTTCATCTAAACAAACCAACTGAACCTATAAAACTTTCGGAATGTTGCTGTAATCTGGTTTCTTAGGATGATTTTTGCGAGTTCAGGTCACAGACATTATGTATAGTATAAGTTTCATTTAATCTCAATAAATTTCTTGCTTTTGATTCCAATTCAAATATATTGAAATAAAGGTAAGCTGGAGTAGTATTTGTGAGATGCATGAATAGAGACAATTAAAGTGTCCTTTTGCTGGTTGTTTGGTTCAGCTTTTATAGCTATATTTGAGATCAATATTCAATGCTATTCAAGATGAGAATCCTGTTAGGTAATTTCTCATATCCTTGTCTGGCATCACTTGTGCTGTTTGATTAATGTCTTAACACTGTAATACCACCTTTAATTTCACTCAAGCTTCTAGTGTGTGCCTTACAATGTAACTGTTAAACTATTTGACATGTAATTTAGTCTGTTTCTTTGATGCTACACTGATGTATATCTGGCAAAATTCTGAACCTTCATGAACCTTCAGTCAAAGCGGAAAATGCATGTTGATGGTGGTCTGGTTCCTCTTTTACTCAAGTTTTTATAATTGTGAAGTTGCTTTTAACTTTCTGGCTTTTAATTGGGTGCCTGCTGTAATGTTATTTCTCATTACTCAGGCGATCCTCTGTCATGCAATACTATGATAGCTTGGAATCTTCTTTAACTTTGTTTGATTTATTTTCCTCCTCTTTCATCTTACATATATACATTTTGTCAATCAGCTGATGCTAGTTGGAGTATGTTGTTCTGGAAGTGGTGATGGAACTGATCCGTATGCTGAGGTTTCACTTCAACCGCTGACAGAATATACCATTCCTTCTGATGGAGTGACTATGACTTGCATCACTTGCACCGATAAGGGTTATATTTTTCTTGCTGGCCGAGATGGTCACGTTTATGAACTGCAGTATACAACCGGTTCAGGCTGGCAAAAGCGATGCCGTAAAGTCTGCCTTACTGCTGGTCTGGGAAGTGTAATTTCTAGGTATCATTCTTCTTTATGCTTATGGTGCAGAGTCCTTGTTCACCAACAGCTGTCTTCGTAGTGATGACTGAGTTTGTTTTTCTTCAGATTGTACCGTGATTTCTTTGTCACACATATAACTAGCAAAACATTTTATATTTAGTTTTTATCGGCAACTTTTTAATATTTGCATTATTTGATATCCCATGCTGAAGTCTTGACCTCCAGTCTTAGTGTTCTTACTCGAAAATCTTCTATTTGTATGTCCTTGCTCCTCTACCTTCCTCTTTAGGTGGGTTGTGCCTAATATGTTTAAATTTGGAGCTGTGGACCCCATTGTTGAAATGGTTGTTGATTCTGATAGACAAATTCTATATACTCGTACTGAAGATATGAAAATACAAGTATTCTCTCTTGGGTCAAATGGAGATGGCCCATTCAAGAAGGTTGCAGAGGAGAGAAATTTAATAACTCAGAGGGATTCAAACTATGGTGGTAGGCAACAAGCTGGACAAAGGGCTCCTGCTCGACCTACCAAATCTTCCATAGTTTGCATATCTCCTGTATCTACCTTAGAATCAAAGTGGTTGCATCTAGTTGCCGTTTTATCAGATGGCCGGAGGATGTATCTCTCAACTTCTCCGTCTGGTGGAAATAATGGTGCTGTTGGAGGTTTGGCTGCGCTTGCTAAACCAAGTTGCTTAAAGGTTGTAACCACAAGACCGTCTCCTCCCATTGTGGGGACTGGTGGACTTGCTTTCGGTGCTCTCTCTCTCTCAGGAAGATCCCAGGCCGATGATCTTTCTCTCAGGATTGAATCTGCTTATTGTTCCTCAGGGATGCTTATCCTTTCTGATTCTTCTCCATCTGCTGTGTCATCACTGCTGCTTGTGAATAAGGATCCCAGTACTCAATCACTTTCTTCTACTAGTTTAGGGGCAGGTGCAAGGGGTTCTCGTGCACTTAGAGAATCGGTATCATCTATTCCTCTGGAGGGCAGAATGCTTTACGTGGCAGATGTCTTACCACTCCCAGATACAGTATCCGTTGTGCAATCACTATATTCTGAACTGGAACTCTGTGGATTTCATAACTCATGGCAGTCCTGTGAGAAGACATCAGTTAAACTTTGGGCTAGAGGTGATCTTTCAACTCAACATATACTACCAAGAAGAAAAATTGTTATATTTAGTACCATGGGTATGATGGAAGTAATTTTTAACAGACCAATTGACATTCTGAGGCGATTGTTAGAGTCTAATTCTCCAAGATCGCTACTTGAAGACTTCTTCAACCGTTTTGGTTCTGGAGAGGCTGCTGCAATGTGCTTGATGCTGGCTGCACGGATAGTATATACTGAGAACTTAATTGGAAATGTTGCTGCTGAGAAAGCAGCTGAAGCTTTTGAGGATCCTAGAGTTGTTGGAATGCCACAATTAGAAGGAAGTGGTGCATTGTCAAACACTAGAACTGCAGCTGGGGGATTCAGCATGGGTCAGGTTGTTCAAGAAGCTGAGCCTGTCTTCTCAGGTGCCCACGAGGGCCTTTGCCTGTGCACATCGAGGTTACTCTTACCATTGTGGGAGCTTCCTGTTTTTATCTTTAGAGGTGACTCTGGATCTCCAGATGGTGTATCTGAAGATGGAATTATATCATGTAGACTTTCTGTCCAGGCGATGCATGTCCTTGAAGGCAAAATTTGCTCTCTGGAGAAGTTTTTGAGGTCTAGGAGGAACCAGAGGCGTGGACTATATGGTCATGTGGCTGGTTTAGGAGACATACGTGGTTTGATTCTGATGGGAACTGGATCAGATCGTGTTGCCTCTGACAGAAGTATGGTGCGGAATTTATTTGGTTCATACTCCCGTAATATGGACTCCAGTGTGGTCGGGTCATCAAATAAGAGGCAACGACTTCCATATAGTCCATCTGAGCTGGCTGCTATGGAGGTATATTTTAATTTTTTGAAATTGTTCGAGTGCGACACAATACTCAATTTCTGGATTATTAAATGGGTCTTTTTCCAGGTAAGAGCTATGGAATGTATCAGGCAGTTGCTTCTGAGATGTGGGGAAGGCCTTTTCCTTCTCCAATTTCTTTCTCAACATCATCTGGCACGCTTGATTCAAAGCTTTGATGTAAGTACTAGGCAAGCTGTAGTGCAGTTAACCTTCCACCAATTAGTTTGTTCAGAAGATGGAGATCAACTGGCAACAAGGCTAATATCTGCTTTGATGGAGGTAATTAAGACGTCTGTTTACCATGACACCATCTCTTTGTACTTCTTGCTCTACAACTTGTATTCAAGATCATTGATTTTAAATTATGATCTTTGAGATTTTAGTTCCCTCCTACCCGGCCTTCTCTCTCTCTCTCGCTCGCTCTTTTTTTTTAGTGGCCATTTCCTTAGCTCATTTACTTACTAAAATATGATTTACAATTATCTTATACTGGTTCAGCTCTTCAATGCTCCTACATAAATCTCTGTCTCACATCCAGTATCATTCATATATCCAGTATTACACTGGTCCTGATGGCAGGGGCACTGTAGATGATATTAGTAACAAGCTACGGGATGGTTGTCCTAGCTTTTACAAAGAAAGTGATTACAAGTTTTATGTAGCTGTTGAATATCTTGAGAGAGCTGCCGCTACTTCTGATACAGAAGAAAGGGAAAATCTGTCTCGGGAGGCTTTCAACAATTTAAACCAGATTCCGGAGTCTGCTGATTTGCCTACTGTGTGCAAGCGTTTTGAAGATTTGAGGTTTGTAATGTCAGCCTGCTAATTTTCAAGCCGTATATATTTTGACATTTTTGTATTAAGCTTGACGCTGTTCGGGAACCACAGGTTCTATGAAGCTGTAGTTCGATTGCCTTTGCAAAAGGCCCAGGCTGTGGATCCAGCTGGTAATGCTTTCAATGAGCAAATAGATGCCGGGAGCCGACAACATGCCTTTTCTCGACGTATGCAGTGTTATGAAATTGTCACTAATGCTTTACATTCTCTTAGAGGAGAAGTTTCGGGGAAGGAATTTGCCTCTCCTTTCAGGCCTGCTGTCCAGTCTGTCCTTGATCAAGTTTCTCGGAAAAAGTACATATGCCAGATCATTCAACTTGGTGTTCAGTCTTCAGATAGAGCTTTTCATGAATATCTCTATAGAACGTTGATCGAATTAGGACTTAATGATGAGTTATTGGAATATGGGGGCCCAGACTTGGTACAATTTTTGCAGAATGCTGGACGTGACCCAAATCACGAGGTTTAACTTCTTTTCTTTAGTTAATTCAGATAAGTTGAATTGATAATTATTGAGTTATGAGCTTTCTTAAAACTAGAAGAGGAAACTCTATTTGTTTTCAGGATTGAGGGTTTCTCCTTATATTCAGCTTTTAGTTTTACCCAGTATTATATTTATATTATTTTGCATTAACCCATTTTCTCCCTTACAGTCCCAGCCGAATCATTCTAGGGTTCCTCTTGCATCTAATCAGATAAAATACTCTGAGCTTCTGGCACGATATTATGTCTTGAAGCGTCAGCATGTTCTTGCTGCACAAATATTGGTTAGGCTAGCAGAAAGGCGTTGCACTGAAGCTGGGGATGCCCCTACTCTTGAGCAAAGGTTATTGGCGTATTTTCACCTTAATGATATCTAGATTTCAAGTTTGGCTTCTTTGTTGATATAGGTTCGCTGTATAGATTTGTTAATCTTTGATAATGTAACTGTTTGAGGTGAGACTATTATCAAGAGCAAGTGCTGCTCATATTATCTTGATTTGTTATACGTACACATATGAGTATTGGCCCTTTATTTTCTATTGTGTGTAATTAACGTAGATGAGATCTTAACCTGTGTAGTAGCCTATTCTGTCTTCATTAGCAGTTTGTGACCTTTCATTGTTTTGATGACAGGCGTCAGTACTTGAGCAATGCTGTTCTGCAGGCAAAGAGTGCCAATGAGAGCGACAATCTCAATCTTTCTGTTTGGGGTGCTATTGATAACGGTCTTCTTGATTTACTCGAAGGGAAGCTTGCTGTTCTTCAATTTCAGATAAAGATTAAAGAGGAGATGGAATCCATGGCCTCAAGATTGGAAGCTTCTCGTGATGGATCTGATTCCACCACAAATGGCTCAGCACCTGACAATGGTCACTCCAGTTCTATTATTGCTTGTCGAGATAAGGCAAAAGAATTATCAATGGATTTAAAAACCATTACTCAATTATACAATGAGTATGCTGTCCCATTCAAACTCTGGGAGGTCAGTTATTCTTGTAACCTTGTGAAGGCTGTAGTTTTATTTCAAATACTGCCTGATGATTCACATGGATGTGTGGCATTGTTATAAATGGGTTGACCCGATTGACATCACTAGATTGAACTCGCAGAAAAAGATAAGTTGGTAGTGAAGCCATTGCAAAAGTGAACCATATTATGTTATTCATTGTGTGGTTGAGATTGAACTGTGCATGATGCATATTCAAAGTTACAAGAAGCCTTAATGTTCTTTCATGCCACTAATTCTAAATGCTACCATATTATTGTGTTATTATTTATCTGTTCTGTGTTCATCGAGTTTGTGTTTTGGTTTCTGTTGTAATCTTTATCATTCTGGCAAGAGATTTTTTTTTTGAGTCCAAACTTGACAGTTTTTCATGGTTAATTCATTGCTCTTCCAGATATGTTTGGAAATGCTATACTTTGCGAGCTATTCTGGTGATGCTGACAGCAGCATTGTCAGGGAGACCTGGGCTCAACTCATCGATCAGGCTCTTTCAAGTGGTGGTATTGCTGAAGCATGTGATGTGCTTAAGAGGGTTGGTTCACATGTTTATCCTGGAGACGGAGCTGTTTTACCATTAGACACCCTATGTCTGCACCTTGAGAAAGCTGCACAGGTAAATGCTTATGCTACCGGTATCGTTCGCTTGAATTCTCAACTTGTAACCTTAGGTACAATATATTGGTTGTTTGCTGACTTCTCAACAAGTTTATAATCTTGCTAACAAGCTCATCTTTGTAGGATCGAGTGGTTTCCAGGGTTGAACCTGTCGGGGAAGAAGATATCGCGAGGGCTCTTCTCGCTGCTTGCAAGGGTGCAGTAGAACCTGTGCTAAATACTTATGATCAGCTGTTATCAAATGGTGCAGTTTTGCCATCTCCAATTCTGAGGCTACGTCTTCTTCGTTCGGTTCTAGTAGTACTTCGTGAATGGGCAATGTCCATATTTGCACAGAGAATGGGCACTAGTTCTGCTGGAGCTTCTCTGATTCTCGGTGGACCATTCTCACTGGGCCAAACTGCATTTACAAATCAAGGTGTGCGTGATAAGATCACTAGTGCTGCAAATAGGTATATGACTTTTCCTAATATCTTGACCTTTTCATATTCTGTGAAGCCTCTGACATGTGATCTTTATTGTTGTATTCGACATGTATGTTTTTAAAATTAATACCTTATTTCTGTAAATGTCAGGTACATGACTGAGGTACGGAGGTTACCCCTTCCACAGAACCAAACGGAGGCTGTATATCGGGGTTTTAGGGAGCTCGAAGAGTCGCTCTTGAGTCCACTTCCTTTTGAGCGGCTGTAAGTTTGCTCTTATGGGCTTTTGTTGTATGAATAGAGCATATCCTGTTGCTATAAATGCATGATTTTTCCTGTATAAATTACATCATATAAATTAACTTTCAGATCTTCAATTTAAGCATAAGGTGCATCAAATAGAATCCACTTGATGGTAGGGATAAGGTAGACTCAGTACAAGGATTTCTTTTTGCAAGTGATCCATGGAAGTTCAGTTGAGTTCATTATGTAACCACACACAAAGTCAAAAGATAAAGGGGATGTGTGTGTAGGCTTTTGAGTCAAAAAGATTAATATTATTATCCGAAACTAACAGGAATCTTTGACTATACGTATTCAATACCAACATTTATGTATCCAGTTTTTACTAATGCAATTTATTCGACCATACATTTTGTAATTGACATTAGATGGTTCTGAAAAGTTTGTGATTACACCCTTTGTGAACAGTAAATGTGAAAGGTGTGCTAATTTGAGACGTTCATTTTTAATTTCTTGTCACATTGGAATCTCATTATACTAATATAATATGGAGTGCTTTCTGCAGCAGATGAGGAAGGAAGTAGCGTAGTTGGAATTTTTGGCTAAGGCCAAGGAATTTAAGTGGCCCTCTATTATGTTGATTGATTTTGACGGATGGATGGAATGCTATATCATTTGCCTTTGTCATTTTATAAAGTATCTTTTAATTTGATTGTTTTCTCCAATTTATCTGCATTTGTGCTGTATGTGCCATGTATTCTCCGACCTTGTTCAAAGAAAAAACTGCTGACATTGCTTAGGCTAGTGTGAAAGATTTGACCTGGGCTTTACCATTCATTTTGAAGAACCAAAGCCACGGTTTAACGAATAAATCAAAAGCCAGAAATACATCTTGTAGCATTGCTTGCGTGCCATTCTCATCTCGTGTAAAATTGTCGAAGTTCGCAAGGATCAAAATCTTGGCAAAAACTTGTGTTAAGATATTTAGGTGGTGGATTTAAATAACACACTTTCATAATTCTAATCCAAATGAATAGGATAGGTAGGGTAGGGTTAAACGAATAATTGACTTGTTTAAATTATTTATGCCCAAACTGTTTATTCGTTGAATTTAAAGATTAGTTTCTAATTTTTTCTTTAATAATTTACAAATCTACGTTGGATATTGTTCTCTCTTTCCTTTTTCTTTTTTTTGAATTGGGGATAGAGATTGGAGATTAGAATTGTAATTACTTATGGTGATTGAATTCGTCCTAGATTTGTTTGTTTTGGTTGTATCAGGAGTTGTAATTGGGGGTGTTCGCGAGCCGAGCAGTGACAAGCTCAAATTCGACATAAGAACTCGAAGCTTTTTTCGAGCTCGAGCGTGACACGGTTTAAAATTCGTTAAGATTGAGCTCAACTTTTTTTTTTCTGTTTATTCAAATATATGATTTTTTTGGAGAAAAAAATATAGGAATTTTAAAACAAACAGAGGCTTTTCAAATTATTTGGAAATATATTCTTGTAAATATATGCAGAGTAATATGAAATATAAAAACAACACCATCTCCCCACCCGTCTCAATTTAAGTTTTACGGATTATGTATTGGCCTTTTTAACTTCGAAAAATATTGATGTTTATCTTCAAAAAAAATTAAGAATCGTGTATTGTAGATTGAACTGGTTTTTCAATACAGTACATCAAAATGATCTCGTATCACCCTATGCAGAAAACTTTGAAGGCCGGCAAAATTGTCAGTGGGATATAATCTTTTGGAAATGCTCGAAATGTTGGTTATAAGTTTACTAAAAATTCAGCACATAATTATCGAAATCGTAAATATAAAACATCCAAATGTAAATCTCCCATAAAAAATAGCAATTAAGCATGAGTAATTATTTTCTCCAAAAGGAAGATACGAGCAGAGGTTTCGGCTTTTTTCTCCGGACGAAGATATTGGCAGAGATTTCGGAGGGTTGAGTGGCTGGCAACTGAAATGAGGGATGTAACGAACTGGCGAGAATAATGAGCTTTCACCTTGATGTTGCAGCGCCGCTGAGAGAAGAGTGGCGGATGGGCTAGTGTTTAGGTTAGGAATTTCATTCACAAAGTCCTTTTATAAAACTATAAACTCTTCGTTAAGGGGTAAAAATGTAAAAACATCAAGGTTTGCGAGCCTGTCCAGCTGAGCATTTCAAAGCTCGAGCTCACCTCATTTATTTTCGAGTTTTTTCTTAGCCGATCTCGAGTAGCTCTCGAGTCAAATTGACTTGTGAACACTCTTGGTTGTGATATGCATTCGGTGCCTACTCTTCATGGTCCAGCGTTGCCCGCTTGCCATTGCTCATATTTGATTATTTCCAAACTAATTTGCAAATCTTTAGTAGCATAGAATTAGGTATGAAAACTCCTCCCTAGGAGGAAAAACATACAAATTGGTCATTTGCTTGCAAGATAAAATATGTTGGTTCACAAGATAGAAATAAACCACGTACACTATTTATGGGGTAATTTGTCCCGATCAAAAGTAAAACGACTTCATCGTTAGTATTATAAAGAAAAAGATTTCAATCGATAAAATATCAGAACCGAATTTCTATTATATTACGTATGAATATTCTGGATGAAAATTTTCTCGCAATCAAAAGTTTGACCAAAACAAATGCAATCAAACAACCTATTCACATGGACTTCCATAGCAGGGGTGGCTAGGCAAATGGATAAATGACATTCATAGATCAAGTGTAATGATAGTTGTTACTATGGATGTTTATGGTTTGGCCGAAACCGTAGAAACCGTCCAAACCAAATTAATTTGGCCGGTTTGGCCAGGTTGAAAGAAAAAATTACGACTGGCTGGTTTGGAAAATCAAAAATTGGATAAATTGGTTTAGCCGATGGTTTGGAACATGAAACCGGCCATTTCAGCCGGACCAGCTGTATTGAACAAAGCTATTAAAACTACTACCTTATATTCTTTCAATAATGTGTACACTATTAACTATTAACTATTAACTAATAATAATAATAATATCTTATATTGAACTTTAATTGATTAGTG
>AYJT01037620.1:0-11460 GCA_001278415.1 Ocimum tenuiflorum
TATGTTTGTGTTAATATTTATGAAGATGAATATACTTTGCAACAAGGTTTTAAACCGTTAAAATGGGCCGAACCAAACCATTTTAATATGGCTTGGCCGGTTCAATTTGGAAGAGTAATTTGACCGGTTTAGCTTGAAAAAATTTGAAACCGTATTTATTGGTTTGGTCGACATTTATCTATCAAACCGGCCGATGAACACCCTAGTTGTTACATATAACTTTGAATTCAATTGGACAATAGTAGGAGTCATGACTTCGTTACTTGATTGTACTGGTTTCTTAGCTGACCCAATGAACTTAATAATACAATCGGGTCAACTTAATAATTGTCTAAAAGTATAATACTTTTGTCGATCCTACCAAGGTTCAATTGCAAAGATTTAAAGTGAAGGATATGAGCATTACAATGTGAGAACTTCCACATATTTTAAATTGAATTCCACTAATAATGTGAAAATAGCTTAAATACATGAGTAACACATGTTCAGCTAGCCTATGTTCAACAGCTGCATTTACTAAAATGACACTTCTGCATTTTCCACATTCAAAGTGCATTCACTGTACACTCACCAAAATTTGAATTTTCGAGATACCTTGCTTCTAACAAAAACCATGTTATTCACTGCAAGTGATTAATTAATATTATAAAAAATGTTAATTATTCACTTGCATTTTCTTATGTGTAGTATTAAATTATTAAAATAAGATGATAATCCACTGGAATACAATATGATTCTTAATATATAAAAATAATAATATAATTATTGCTTTTATTTGGATCTTTTAGATCGTTTAACTCCAAAGAGTTGACTAAATGAACACTTTTTTAAAATTACCATCTAATTTGATTATATATACGAATAAACTTGACAAACTAGAGATGTTTTCGCACATTAGCCAATTAAAAAAGCAATAGTAATGGGAAGAAGAAAAGTAATAATTATGCGAAAATGTCCAGAGGAAGACCGTGATTGCTACAAAAGAAAAGTGTTTTTTGTTTTGCCTTTTTTCCATTTTATATGGTGGGTAGATAAAATAAAAGAGTACAGGGTATTTTGGTCATTTCAAAATTTAGACCAATCCCATGAGCTGTCTGAACTCGAATTGAAGATGCAAACCCCTTTGTCGATTTCACGGTGCTGTCCAAAAATTAGTACTAAAATAAAACAAAAGAACCCTAATTCATAAAAAAAAAACCGAAATTAGCAAAGAAATTGGGGAAGAGTTTCTCTCATAATTCAACTTTATCGACGTTCGCCCCCCTCTTGCAGGAACTTTTCCTGATTTTGTGTACTCCATGGCTAGATCTGCTCTCACTCCTGATCGCTCGAATCCATAAATACCGCAATTATACGTATAACTGGAACCTACTCTGCATCTTATTGTGATGAGAATTAGATAATTCTGCTTTTATTCATCGGGTTACATGGCGGACGCACTATCTGTGATTCCAGCAGCTGTTCTCCGCAATCTCTCTGATAAGCTCTACGAGAAGCGCAAAAATGCTGCTCTTGAGGTGCACATATTACACATACGTATAATTTTACTTGTCCTGTTAGGGATTTGTTTTTGTAGGCCTTTTCGTTTATATAATTGTGTTTTGTTCTTTCTGTTTTTATTTTTTCCCCTTTTTTGGGTTTTGTTGGATCTAGGTGGAAGGGGTAGTGAAACAATTAGCGACGGCGGGAGATCATGATAAGATCACTGCAGTGATCAATTTGTTGACTAATGAATATACCTACTCGCCTCAGGCAAATCATCGTAAAGTATGCTTTTTTCTGAGGCTTTGTCGATTTAGCTTTTGTATATCTACTTATTGAAGTATCTGAAAGTTCTGAATCTAATATAATGCGCCCTCCTGGTGGAGAATTGTGTCTTGCTTCATTTTCTGTTTAATTATCTTCGTGTTTATTTCATGGGTTTAGGGAGGTTTGATAGGATTAGCAGCAGCAACAGTGGGTTTGACTTCAGAAGCAGCACAGCATCTTGATGTAAGAATGCCACATTGATTTGATTTAATTTTTTGTATGATACTGTAATAATGCTTCCTTCAAAAAATTGACTGTTGGCTCCATATTTTTCCTGTTGTATCTTCAGATTCTGGCATGAACACTTATATTGGTAAATGTGAAGATTTGTGGTATAAATGTGTATATGACTGGCATTAGATGGTCAATTGAGTGGACCTGACATTACATGCGCCATTGCCTAAGAGAACTTTTAACTACTGTGATTTGAGTACCATATTCTTGGAGAACTTTTAATTATTAATATGGGAAAATGGGTTATGATTTTGGCACGTCGAGTGATATTTTGATGATTATGAAACGTGGTTTGTCCTGTGTTGTGACATTGGCCAAAAGAAAAGGAAGCTCATATTTCCTTGATCTTTATTTGAGGATACACATTAATTTGTTTGTTGTTTTCAATGGTATCATGACAACATGGTACAAATCACATGAAGTTTGCATGTTTATGTTCCTAAGGAAGGATGCGTGTCTATTGAGTTATGATTTTATGGGTTTTTGACAATAGCATAAGCTGCATTGCAACTTTGGAAGAATCTGATCAGTTATGAGCTAATCTTCTTTTGGCATTTTTCGGCGCATGTTTGTTATATGCAAGAATCAATGTCTGAATATTTCCATTAGGAATTGCATTGCTTGTTTCTATGATTATTGCTGGATCATTTCTGCATAGCAGTTTCTACATGCCCTGCCTGTAGATTGCTCTCAATTTATTCATGCTGCAATCTCTTGATTTGTCCCAATCAATTTTGTATTTGATTCATTTCTCCCTCATTTGGGGTCAAAGCAAATTGTTCCACCGGTCTTGAACTCTTTTGCCGATCAAGATAGCAGAGTTCGTTATTATGCCTGTGAAGCTCTGTATAACATTGCAAAGGTGGGTACGGAAGTGGACCTGTACTATACTCTTTTCCTGTTATCTATTTCAGACTCATTTTCAGTCATATGCAGGTTGTCAGAGGTGATTTTATAGTGTTCTTCAACCAGATATTTGATGCGCTTTGTAAGCTCTCAGCAGATTCAGATGCCAATGTACAAAGTGCTGCTCATCTTTTAGATAGACTTGTGAAGGTGTAGATTTTATTTATCATTAAACAAGAGATCTTATGATTTTATTCGAGAGTTTCAAAGAGTAATTTTTGTCCGTATTGGTTGGCCTTGTTTGAATGCAGGACATAGTCACAGAGAGTGATCAATTTAGGTTCGTAATAAATTCTCTGTATCCAGTTCTCCAGTTTATCTCTAATCATTATCAAGTTGTTTTAGCTTGGTACTTTTTTTTTTTTGACATGACACAGTATTGAAGAATTTATTCCTTTGTTGAGAGAACGAATGAATGTCTTGAACCCTTATGTCCGTCAGTTTTTGGTTGGCTGGATTACTGTTCTAGATAGTGTTCCTGACATTGATATGCTGGGTTTCCTTCCTGATTTTCTTGATGGTGGGTTTCCTAGTCTGGGGTTTTATCTGCTTCATTGTTATTTTCTGTTGTATTTTGTACATTCATGTGCTAATGATTGATTATGAAATTGTAGGTTTGTTTAACATGTTGAGTGATTCCAGCCATGAAATAAGGCAACAAGCTGATTCTGCACTTTCTGAATTTCTTCAAGAAATCAAAAACTCTCCAGTAAGACTCACGCTACATCTGTAAATACACAATTCTATTATTCAGAAGTACATTGTAATGAACAGTTGGTTTCTTTTGTTACGACGAGGAGTGTTTATACCTAATATGGGTGCTAAAAGTTTCTGCAATGGCAAAGTCATCAGCGGAACTTCTATCTGATCTATATGTTGGGTTCACGATGATTTCTTATATTGTGTGGTTGGTTCTGAATTTTCAATGTACATCAGCTGTGTCAATAACTTGATAATCTTCCTTCTGAAGAACTGTTAACTCTAGCAGCTTTGTTACATGGATTTTTTGAACCAATGTTTCTGTTTGCTAATTTACTATATAACAACTTTAGTTAGTGAAACAGTCCTTCATAACGACTTATAATTTCCTTAGAAAGCAATGATTTATACAATATTCTATACCTCTTGGAATCTCTTTGAAGTCATGCTCTAAAAGGATTCAACTGCAGAAGATCTTGATTTAGTAGTAGTCGTTCAAATACATAATTATCACAATCACAAGTCATAATTTCTGATGCCAAGTTGATGCATGACAACTTTAGGTCCTTTGATTGATTTTGGAATTAGAACAGAAACTTCAATGAAGGGCTGAAGGCTTGCTAACATTACTACCAGAAGGCTGCTGGATCATAATTCAAGATATAAAAAGCAGAGAGGGTTTATCGTTATCATAATTGTTGTCACTAGAGCTCTCAAGACAAAGAAACAATAGATCTATGAAAATTTTACATGGAACTACTAAACAATAGAACCAAAAAGGAGTCTGAAACTTAAGGGGAGATCATCTGGAGAATATATGGACTACTAAATTTGTCTTTTCCAAGCATTGTTGTTATTGTTTGGATGCAGTTAATATCAATTTTCTGACTCAAGCAGTGCCCGTTTTGAAGTCTGTAGATTATGGTCGCATGGCTGAGATATTGGTACAGAGGGCAGCTTCACCTGATGAATTTACTCGGTTGACTGCTATTACATGGGTAAAGTATATTTACGCACATGATGCCACACATATTGCTTTCTGATAACCCAGTAATGTAAAGTGGTGGGCTGCTGATCCTTTTGGGTTTGTCTGAACGAATTTCATTTATACTGCTTTCCAGATTAATGAGTTTGTAAAGCTCGGTGGAGATCAATTAGTTCCTCATTATGCTGATATTCTTGGTGCTATCCTACCATGCATATCGGACAAGGAAGAAAAGATTAGAGTTGTAAGTTCCTGTTTGGAATGCTACAATGCTTGTCTAGCCGTCTTACTCTTGGGATCGTTTTGATGCTTCAATAGATTAATTAATTTCTGTTAATTCCAGGTTGCTCGTGAGACAAATGAAGAACTTCGAGGTATTCAAGCAGATCCAGCTGAAGGATTTGATGTAGGATCCATCCTTTCTGTCGCTAGGAGGTAATTATCTCCTAGCCTTGAACAGTTAAGGTTACATCTATTTCATGTTGTTAGGTTGACTGATTTACATTAGAAAATGTGACCATTGAAGAAGCTAAGGAAACAATTTTCTTTTTCCTTGATGTTTACTGTTAGTCTGCATTGCCTCACACTGGATGTGAGAGGTATAATGTTACTTTTTGGATGTCTATCAGGCATCTGTCTAGTGAATGGGAGGCTACCCGAATTGAAGCACTGCATTGGATATCAACCCTATTAATTAGCCACCGGGCAGAGGTAATTAAGATTTTCCATCAATAATCTTTGTTTGTTCAAGTAATTGTGTATTATTGCATGGATGGCATTGCTGGTCAGACCTACATACCATTCAGTGGGACATTGTTTCGATGTGTACTAGATGGTTTGCTGTTGGGCAAGATTATCCTTGAGCTAATATGGCATTGATCTTGGAGCAAAAGCCCACAGAGTTTACCTTTTTAATAACATTCAGTCATGTTAACATTTGTTTTATTGTTCGACTCTGAGTACGTACATAATCTTGTTTTTTTTCCCTTCTCTAAATTTCAATTGCATGCGATTCTGATATTTACCCAAATTTGTAGTTTCTGGCTGTGCTTCAATTGTTGCTATTACTTAGACTCCATTCCCACTAGGAAAAATCATATTTTTTTTTCTAGTGTAAGCTGGCATCTAGTACTTTGGGAGCTTGGGGTTTGCATTCTTCTTGGATCGTATTGATAAATATTGTTTCCCCTTTATGTTTTTTCTTGAGCCGGGTTTTAACTTTGGGGATTCTAGTTAAGGAAGAGAAACGATGATCTTGGATTTGATGTGGTTTATGGTTGTTATTGTGTTGGATTGTTGGTGGCTCAATTATCACACAAAGAATACTCTGAAAATCTGTTGATAACCTTTTTGAGTTTTCAGTGATATGTGAAAATGCTTTACCTGAAGACATAATTTAGTGGTTTGAGCATGTAGGAAATTTTTTGTGATGTGAGTAAATACTCTGTTATACCTGATGACTGAGTGATTTTTTCAAGGTTTGTGTGCTGTAATATTTATCTTTATATAAAAAATACTGAGATATAATGCCGTTGATGAATAAGTTTAGTGTCTATTTTTTTTCTAAAATGTGCATTTTCTTTCCAAACCAGTTTTGATTTTCACTTTGCAGATGTGATTTGATGTCACTGTAGTATCTTTTGCATTATTGAACTTTTGTGACTTTGAGCATCATGGATATTCATCTTATCTTCTTTCTCGAACAGGTTTTATCATTTCTGAGCGACATTTTTGAAACTCTTTTAAAGGCACTTTCAGATCCTTCTGATGAGGTATCTTCTTGCGCTCCTGTAATTGTTGCTCAAATGCTCTTTTTGATGTCTTTGACTAAGCTTTGTCCGTTAATTTATATTACAACAGTTTCGGATCTTATAAACTTTATCTTAACATTAGGTTCGTGAATTTCTTGGATAAACATAGTAAGATGCTAATAGTGGGTGTAGTTTATAAACTGGTTGTTGTCATTATTCTCAATTGAAGAGCATGAAGATAAAGATAACTGAGTGTAAGAGTGGTAGTTTATTTGAATTTGCTGTTATTAATTTGATGTCTGCCTCTGAAATATTTAACAGTTTTATACCTTTATTTCTTACATGATTCATCTAAGTCTTAAAACAGGGTGTCCGGGTTTCTGCCATACCAACTTGTGAAAGAAAATGTAACTTTAAGACTTCAAGAATATATTAGTTGGTTTGCCAAGCTGAATACAGTTGACCTTCTCTATTATTGAAAGGAAGAATTGCAAACAGTGATATGGTGATCGAAACCAGACTAATGTAATTTAAGATGAAAGAACTAGAGTGGCCCTTTTGCATTTATTTTGTTTGAAAATTTAACCATATACAGCCTTATGATACTTCATTGCATGTTACTATATATGCACCTTTTCCCAATTTGATATGTGGTTTGGCTTCAGATATGACTTTGTAATTGTTAAAATGGTTAATTCCCTACTAAGGGATCCATGAGTAGTTGTTGATTTTGATTACTTCCTCTTAGGTAGTGCTTTTGGTGCTTGAGGTCCATGCATGCATTGCCAAAGACGAGAAACATTTCCACCAGCTCATTGTTTATTTAGTTCAAAATTTCCGAGATGACAATTCTCTATTGGAGAAGTGAGTTCTTTAACTTTATTCTTTTGGTTTAGGTTAGTAAAGCTAAGTTATCTTTTCGATTATTTATGTACTGGAATAAATCAATCTTCTTGTATTGCAGACGGGGTGCTTTGATTATCCGTAGATTATGTGTTCTTTTAGATGCAGAAACAGTTTATAGGAAGCTTTCGACAATACTTCAAGGAGAAGCTGATTTGGAATTTGCATCTATAATGGTTCAGGTATCATCTATTTGTGGCTTACACTGTACGTCTTGTCACCTACAGAGTAGGTGTCTTAGTATGCGATCCGGCTCTTTTAATGTTTTCCCGTTTCCTGCGCTCTTTCAGGCTTTGAATTTGATTTTGCTCACGTCATCTGAGTTGGCTTATCTTCGCTCCCTCCTGAAGAAAACCTTGTTTGATGCTGCTGCAAAAAACTTATTCCTTTCTTTATATGCATCATGGTGCCATTCACCAATGGCTATTATAAGCCTTTGCCTATTAGCTCAGGTGAGAGCCTATATTTGGTGGTTGGTTGTATTATCATCTTGTCCTTTCTTGAAGCCATCCATGTACCTTTCTCATTTACTAATTTGCTTTATCATCCTATTCGGGACTACTGTACAGACCTATCAGCATGCGGGTGCTGTCATTCAATCTTTAGTTGAGGAAGATATTAATGTGAAGTTTTTGGTTCAATTGGATAAGTTGATCCACCTTTTGGAGACTCCAACTTTTGCTTACCTACGGCTTCAGGTAATTTCAGTCGAATATTCTCTTAGTAGATGAAAATTCATGCATCTGCATGTGCAACCACTGGTACTTATGTAGATATGCGGGTCTAATTTTATTGTCTGGTTATGGAACTAGGCACGGTATGTATTCTTTGTGATGATTATTCATTCAAACCTGAATTCATGTTTGCGAGTGCAAAATGCATCATATTATGCGCTTTCTTATTTGTACTGGAAGGCCAGTTGTTTGATACACTGGAAAACCTAAATATATCTTTTTTACTATGATTTTTTTTCTCCCCCTGGCACCTTCTGCTGTATTAAGTTGGTACTGTTCATTATATGGTCAGTGTTCGCTACATGTGAAATTTGGTCTTTTTTTTTTTGTAACAAAATGAGAATCAGATGAACAGTTGGGATTTTGTTAGACATATGCTAGAGAGCCCTTAACTTGAAAACCACATCAAGGGTTAAAGATTGATCCCCACTTATATGTCCATCCACACTTCATATGGATCCAATGTGGGACATCATAACAATCCATCCCCCTCTCGGAGCAGGCATCCACTACACCAGTGCACTCTGGGTAGCAACCCATACAAAATCCTACATCCAGGTGGCAATCCTTGGGCCCACACATTGGGTAGTTCATTTCCGTGGTACGTCCAGGTGGCAAGTTGGATCAAATTGTTAGATATATAAGCTAGGGAACCTAACTTAACCCAAAGTCATGGTCAAGGATTGACCCTGCTTACATGTCCATCCACACTTTCATGTGGATTCAGTACAAGACATTATAAATTTCAACTTGTGAACACATCCAATTTGGAGTATCAAGCGCTTACCCTCTGCTCAGGTTTGTGAACACATGCATTAAATGGCCCTCACAGTGTCAAGCAGATAGTTTTTGTTACTTCGTCGTTGCAATCTTCCATGAGGCTTTTAGTGTAAACGACCTGATGGTCTTATAATTTATAGGCATCAGGAAAGTCTTTTTCCTGTCAAATTTCTTAATTTGTGTTGTCGGTTCTGTTCTTACAGAAAGAAGCTTTGTTGATTTTACGTACCAGTAATTTATATCCGTATCCTAATATTCCTAATATTACTGCTTATTGCTTCATTTATGTGCACAAGGATGATGTTGAATTCTTCTGTTCCTAGAAAACCATGCAAGGAGCTTAATTTAGCACGCATGATTTCTTGTTTTAGTAAAATATCTATTTCCACCTTCAGACCAAGTTGTTGCTTTCTCGTTGCAGCTTCTTGAACCAGGAAGGTATATATGGTTGTTGAAAGCATTGTACGGCCTCTTGATGTTGCTTCCCCAGGTACTCAATCGCCAGGTCTCTTGTCTTGAAGTTAAAAAAAAAAAAAACTCGCTCACAATTCATGTGCTCTTTTTTCATTATTTTCGGTTTGCCCATTTCTGCAGCAAAGTGTAGCGTTCAAGATTCTGCGCACTCGATTAAAAACTGTGCCTCCCTATTCCTTCAGCGGTGAACAATTGAAGCGACAGTCAGCAGGGAATGCTTTTGCAGAAGCCAATTACGTGGGTGGATCACAAATTGTGGAGGATGGTGATGTGAGTGCAGATTCGATGAACTTTGGTTTGTGGTTGAAGCAGTTTGAACGAGTCCAGGAACAGCATCGAGTGTTAAATTCTAAGATAAATCGCTGCACTTCTTCTTCTTCATCCCCAAAGGTCCTTTGGTTTTCCATCACCCATGTATCTAATTCTAATATCTGAATTTTATTTAATAGACACAATTGTTGACATTGGATGATCAGCAGGAACTGGAAGAGGGTAACCGAGCAGATGATACGAGCAGACCTCCTTCACGTAGAAGTAGGGGGTAATTACAAATATAAAGGGTTTTGATTATAATTGTAAATTGTATATTCCCCTAGCTTCTTCGATCGGACCATAAGGTGGTTGGTGGGCATGGCAAGCAGGCAGGCATATTAGAGCATGCTTGGATATTTATTGCCAAGCTATTCTTTCTTTCTTTCTTTTTCTTCTTCTCATGGATTTACATATATACCCATGTGGTTCTGTTGTTTTTTAAATGAAAACCATGTGGGCCAGATAGATAACTAGGATTATCGAGTTTGTTTCACAATTCATCTGGCACAAACTGTATAATAATCAACACTTTTCGCTTCTCATATTATTTCTTATTTCCTCCACAACCTCCTTTTTTCCTTGTGCACTTTAACAATATTGAATATTTCAGGGCCCATATTATTATTATTTTACACTGAATGATCTGATTAAAATTAGCAATATGGAGATTATGATTATAATCGAAGTATCGAACTCAATACTATTTTGTTCAAATTGATTCATTTATCATCGAATTTGCTTTGAGCTTCCCTATTAAACACATTGATGCTCATGAGTTTAATTGAGCCTTATTCTAATCTAGATAAACTTTCTAAATTTAAATTTGCGTATAGATAGTTATTATTATTTTTTTCAAAAATTAACTTTTAATCATAAGAATATTGTATTTAGTCATATTTATTCTTTTCTTATGATTACCAAAGTTAATTATGTACTTATTACTAATTAAGTACTAATTATAGGTTAAAAAATATATCGTTTATTTTTTAAATATATAATTAATGATTTTACGAGTGGAATGCCATTATGTTTAAGTTTAATTCATTTACTCAAATGCGTTTAACTATACGTGCTCGAATGAACTTTTATAGAGTCAAGATTTGAGAAGTTGTAATGAACGAAAACCATTAACCTTGATGGATTATTGTTACCATGACATCAACGATCGATAAAACAAAGAAACTGCATCTAGGTAACTCGTGAATGATATCCCCACAGCAGATGCACAGCACGCACACACAAGCTGCGCATAGCACAACATTTCTCGATATATACACACATCTGGCTCCAAAAATCTATACATCCAGCCATCATCATCTTGAGGGAACTCACATTCTCTAGTAGCAGCTCACAGTGCATAAATCATTTTCTCATCCGACTCGTAGTCGTCCAAATCCGATATATTTGCAGAGTAAGACCACGAGAAAGATTTGCTCCCACTCGGCCTTCTGATCCGTCTCTGAGAATCACTCCCAAACATCCCGAAATGCTGCCTGAAAACGAAGTAGCACAAACTGATCAGAGTCCCAACAAGAATTGGCACTCCCAGCGCAGTTATGGTTATTGCCATCCAAGAGCTCTTTGTTCCAACCACGACAAACGATATCGACAAGAACGCGCCGCATGTGCTGATACACGCGGCCCACATCATCTTGTTCACCACCGACACCACTTGCTTCTGAGCCCTCGTATCCCATGCGACCAGTGTGATCTGAACCACGACGACAGACAGCGATATGAAAAGCGCCGTTGCGTCAAGAAGGCAGAACATGCGGAATGCCACGGTTTTGGACATCCGGGCCTCTCCGGATTCTGCTCCGCTGTCTTTGTATTGACCGGGCAAGTTGAATAGTGCAAGGAAAGCGATCGAGGC
>AYJT01037636.1:0-10944 GCA_001278415.1 Ocimum tenuiflorum
CATTTGAGAAAATATTATCATGAGGAAATAACTCAGTTTTCTTCATGTCGAAAATCAAAAACTCCTAAGTAAAATAGGCCTTTTGACATATTCATAGTGAATTTTCTCGATGATTTCTTATTAATTTTGGGGTTGTGAGGTACCAATGCCCAAGTTTTGGTCCTAGAAAATTGAACACGTGGAAAAACTCAATTTTATTCAAGTCGAAAATCGAAAGCTGAAGCAAAATAGCCCTTTTGGCCATTTTAGATCTTGTTTTCTTGAACATTTTGGACGAATCTGGGGGTCGTGAGTTGAAATAGTGTATATGATGGAATCCAAGGTCAAAGATCGAGAGAGAAGTCCAGTAGAGATGAGAGTCAAAGCGATTCGTCGACGATTAATTTAATTAAGGCGAATGGAGTTGAATATATTGTTTAGGTAGGTGTTTTTCATGATTTTACTATTCACGTGAATAGTGATGTAAATAGTGACATGAATAGTATTTTTTTTTTTCATTCCACATTGTTTTAGAGTGGATTTGATTCCTTATAGATTAAATCTATTCATATCTTGTTTTAGATTGGATTTATTTCCTTCTTAGAGTAGGTTTATGCAAATATTCTTTCATAGGATAGTTATCTAATTTTCTATATTGATTAGAATTGGGATTTTATTTACCTATATAAAGGCTTCTTTGTAATCTATTTTATTTAGCTTTCAAGTTTAATAAAATGTGAGTCAATTTCTCCATATTTGAAAGCTCATGACTTATAACACGGCGTTCCGCTTCCGTTTGTGGCGTCTTCATCACACTCGTTGTTGTTGGGTGCGTATATCTCTTGGGTCATAGGAGTTCTTCATATCTATGACACTCGGATTCGTCATTCAAAGGTGACGAGTCTCCACCAATCGTACTTTTTGATTCCGCATCGGTCTTGGGCTGCGATCCAAACTTCTACCTGTGGCGAGGATGGTATCACTATATTACTATTTGATAAATCAAGGTCGTGACGAAATAACTCGGTTTTGTTCATGTCGAAAATCAGAAACTCCCAAGAAAAATAGGCCTTTTGAACGATTCATAGTGAATTTTCTCGATGATTTCTGATTAATCTTGGGGTCATGAGTCACCAAAGCCCAGATTTTGGTCCTAGAAACTGAAGCATGTGGAAAAACTCAGTTTTATTCGAGTAAAAACTCAGAACTTCCGAAGCAAAATAGGACTTTTGGACCGTTTCAGATCTCGTTTTCTCGAGCATTTTGAATGAATCTAGGGGTCGTGAGTTGAAATAACTTATATTACTGTTCGAGAAAACATGGTCGTGAGAAAATAATTCAGTTTTATTAAAGTCGAAAATCGGAAACTCCATTGCGAAATAGGCCTTTTGACCGATTCATCGTGAATTTTCTCGATAATTTATGATTAATTTTGGGGTCGTGAATTACCAATGTCCAGATTGTGTTCCTAAAATATTGAACATGTGGAAAAACTAAGTTTTATTCGAGTAAAAAATCGGAATCCGAAGCAAAATAGCCCTTTTGGCCGTTACAGTCCTCGTTTTCACGAACATTTTGGATGAATCTGGGGGTCGTGACTTGAAATAGCCCATATTACTATTCAAGAAAATATGATCATGAGGAAATAACTCGGTTTCCTTCATGTGAAAAATTGGAAACTCCCAAGCAATATAGGCCTTTTGACCGATTCATAGTGAATTTTCTCGATGATTTCTAATTAATTTTGGGTCGTGATTTACAAATTCCCATGTTTTGGTCTTAGAAAATTGACATGTGGAGAACCTCAGTTTTATTCGAGTCAAAATAGGAATCTGAAGCAAAATAATAGCCCTTTTGGTCGTTTCAGATCTCATTTTCTCGAACATTTTGGATGAATCACGGGGTCATGAGTTAAGATTGCCTATATTACTATTTGAGAAAACATGGTCGTGGGGAAATAACTCAGATTTATTAAAGTCAAAAATCGGAAACTCCCAAGCAAAATAGGTTTTTTGACCAATTCATAGTGAATTTTCTTGGTGATTTCTGATTAATGTTAGGGTCGTGAGTTACCAATGCCCAGATTGTGGTCCTAGAAAATTGTACATGTTGAAAAACTAAGTTTTATTCGAGTTAAAAATCGAAATCCGAAGCAAAATAGCCCTTTTGGTTGTTTCTGTTTTCGTTTTCTCAAACATTTTGGATAAATCTAGGGGTCGTGAGTTAAAATAGCCTATATTACTGTTTGAGAGAACATCTTCGTGACGAAAAAACTTTGTTTTTTTCATGTCGAAACTCGAAAACTCCCCAGCAAAATAGCCCTTCTGACCAATTCATAGTGAATTTTCTCGAAGCAAAATAGCCCTTTTGGATATTCAGATCTCGTTTTCTTGAAAATTTTGGATGAATCACGAGGTCGTGAGTTAAAATTGCCTATATTACTATTTGAGAAAACATGGTCATGAGTAAATAACTCAGTTTTATTAAAGTCAAATATCGAAAATTACCAAGCAAAATAGGCCTATTGACCGATTCATAGTGAATTTTCTCGATGATTTCTTATTAATTTTGGGTTCGTGAGTTGCCAATGCCCAGATTTTGGTCCTAGAAAATTGTACATGTTGAAAAACTCAGTTTTGTTCGAGTCAAAAATTGGAATACGATGCAAAATAGCCCTTCTGGCCGTTATAGATCTCGTTTTCTCGAACATTTTGGATAAATTTAGGGGTTGTGAGTTAAAATAGCCAATATTACTATTTGAGAAAATATGTTCGTGACGGAAAAACTCTATTTTTTTCATGTCGAAAATTGGAAACTCCCTATAAAATAGGCCTTTTGTCCTATTCATAGTGAATTTTCTTGATGATTTCTGATTAATCTTGAGATGGTCAATTACCAAAGCCCAGATTTTGATCCTAGAAACTTGAACATATGGAAAAACTCAATTTTTTTCGAGTAAAAAATCAGCAATTCCGAAGCAAAATAGGATTTTTAGCCATTTCATATCTCGTTTTCTCGAACAGTTTTGATGAATTTGGGGGCGTGAGTTGAAATAGCCTATAATACTGTTTCAGAAAACATTGTCGTGTGGAAATAATTCAGCTTTATCAAAATCAAAAATCGAAAACTCCCAAACAAAACAGGCTTTTTGACCGAATCATAATGGATTTTCTCGGTGATTTCTGATTAATTTTGGGGCCGTGAGTTATCAATGCTCAAATTTTGGTCCTTGAAAATTGAAGATGTGGAAAAACTAAGTTTTATTCGAGTCAAAAATCGGAATCCGAAGTAAAATAGCCCTTTTGGCAGTTTCAGTTCTCGTTATCTCGAACATTTTGGATGAATCTGGGGGTCGTGACTTGAAATAGCCCACATTACTGTTCGAGAGAGCATGATCATGAGGAAATAACTTGGTTTCCTTCGTGTCAAAAATTGGAAACTCCCAAACAATATAGGCCTTTTGACTGAATCATGGTGAATTTTCTCGATGATTTCTGATTAATTTGTGGGTCGTGAAGTAGCAATGCCCAGGTTTTAGTCCTTGAAAATTGAACATGTGGAAAAACTCAGTTTTATTCGAGTCGAAAATCGGAATCCGAAGCAAAATGGCCTTTTTGGCCATATCAGATCTCGTTTGCTGGAACATTTTGGCTGAATCTAGGGGACGTGAGTTGAAATAGCCTATCTTACTGTTTGAGAAAATATGATCATGAGGAAATAACTCGGTTTTCGTCATGTCAAAAATTGGAAACTCCCAAGCCAATTAGGCTTTTTGATCTATTTATAGTGAATTTTCTCGATGATTTCTGATTAATTTTGGGGTTGTGAGTTACAAATGCCTAGGTTTTGTTCCTAGAAAATTGATCATGTGGAAAAACTCAGTTTTATTCGAGTAAAAATCAGAACTTCCGAAGCAAAGTAGGACTATTGGTCGTTTCTGATATCGTTTTCTAGAACATTTTGGATGAATCTGAGGGTCTATATTTCAGATTTTTGATGAATCTGAGGGTCATGAGTTGAAATAGCCTATATTAGTGTTGTAGAAAACATGGTCGTGAGAAAATAATTATGTATTATTAAAGTCAAAAATCGGAAACTCCCAAGCAAAATAGGCCTTTTGACCGATTCAGAGCGTGTTTTCTCAATGATTTCTGAATAATCTTGGGATCGTGAGTTACCAAAGCCCAGATTTTGGTCCTACAAACTTGAACATGTGGAAAAACTCAGTTTTATTCGAGTCAAAAATCGTAACTTCCGAAGGAAAATAGGACTTTTGGCCGTTTCAGATCTCATTTTCTCGAACATTCTTGATGAATCTGGGGGTCGTTAGTTGAAATAGCCCATATTACTGTTTGAAAAATCATGGTTGTGACGAAATAACTCGATTGTGTTCATATCGAAAATGGGAAACTTCCAAGGAAAATAGGTCTTTTAGCCGATTCATAACGAATTTTCTCGATGATTTCTTATTAATATTGGGGTCATGAGTTACCAAAGCCCAGATTTTGGTCCTAGAAACTTGAACATGTGAAAAAACTCAGTTTTAAAATCAGAAGTTCCGAAGAAAAATATGACTTTTGGCCATTTCAGATCTCGTTTTCTCAAACATTTTGCAACAATCTGGGGATCGTGATTTGGAATAGCCTATATTAATATTGTAGAAAAGATGGTCGTGGAGAAGTAATTCAGTTTTATTAAAGTCGAATATCGGAAACTCCCAAGCAAAATAGGCCTTTTGACCGATTCATAGTGAATTTTCTCGATGATTTCTGAGTAATCTTGGGATCGTGAATAATCAAAGCCCAGATTTTGGTCCTATAAACTAGAACATGTGGAAAAACTCAGTTTTATTCGAGTAAAACATCAAAACTTCCAAACCAAAGTAGGAGTTTTGGCCGTGTCAGATATCGTTTTCTGGAACATTTTGGATGAATGTGGGGGTTATAAGTTGAAATAGCTTATATTAGTGTTGTAGAAAACATGGTCGTGAGAAAATAATTACGTATTATTAAAGTCAAAAATCGAAAATTCCCAAGCCAAATAAGCCTTTTGACCGATTCACAGTGTATTTTCTCGATGATTTCTGATTAATCTTGGGATCGTTATTTACCAAAGCCCAGATTTTGGTCCTACAAACTTGAACATGTGGAAAAACCCAGTTTTAAAATCGGAACTTCCGAAGCAAAATAGGACTTTTGTCCGTTTTAGATCTCGGTTTCTCAAAC
The DNA here is from genome assembly GCA_001278415.1 of Ocimum tenuiflorum. NCBI lineage: Eukaryota > Viridiplantae > Streptophyta > Magnoliopsida > Lamiales > Lamiaceae > Ocimum > Ocimum tenuiflorum. The sequence continues at coordinate 5,205 of AYJT01037636.1, forward strand.
ATTTTGGAACATTCTGGGGATCGTGAGTTGAAATAGCCTATATCAATATTGTAGAAAAGATGGTCGTGAGAAAGTAATTCAGTTTTATTAAAGTCGAATATCGGAAACTTCCAAGCAAAATAGGCCTTTTGACCGATTCATAGTGAATTTTCTCGATGATTTTTGATTAATCTTGGGATCGTGAGTTACCAAGACTCAGATTTTCTTCCTAGAAACTTGAACATGTGGAAAAACTCAGTTTTATTCGAGTCGAAAATCGAAATCCGAAGCAAAATAGACCTTTTAGCCCTTTTAGATCTCGTTTTCTCGAATATTTTGGATGAATATGGGGGTCATAAGTTGAAATAGCCTATATTAGTGTTGTAGAAAACATGGTCGTGAGAAAATAATTATGTATTATTAAAGTAAAAAATCAAAAATTCCCAAGCCAAATAAGCCTTTTGACCGATTCACAGTGTATTTTCTCGAGGATTTCTGATTAATCTTAGGATCGTGAGTTACCAAAGCCCAGATTTTGGTCCTACAAACTTGAACATGTGGAAAAACTCAGTTTTATTCGAGTAAAAAATTTAACTTCCGAAGCAAAATAGGACTTTTGGTCGTTTCACATCTCGTTTTCTCGAACATTCTTAATGAATCTGGGGGTGGTGAGTTGAAATAGCCTATATTACTGTTGAAGAGAACATGGTCGTGAAAACTAATTAAGTTTTATTAAAGTTGAAAATTAGGAATTCCCAAGCAAAATAGGCCATTTAACTAATTCATAGTGAATTTTTTCGATGATTTCGGATTAATTTTGGGGTCGTGAGTTACCAATACCCAGGTTTTGGTACTAGAAAGTTGAACATGCGGAGAAAATAAGTTTTATTCAAGTCAAAAATTGGAATCCGAAGCAAAACATCCCTTTTGGCCATTTTAGATCTCGTTTTCTCGATCATTTTGGATGAATCTGGGGTTCGTGAGTTGAAATAGCCCATATTATTATTTGAGAAATCATGGTCGTGATGAAATAATTCAATTTTGTTCTTATCAAAAATGGAAAACTCCCAAGCAAAATAGGTCTTTTAGCCGATTCATAATGAATTTTCTCGATGATTTCTTATTAATCTTGGGGTCGTGAGTTACCATACCCAGATTTTGGTCCTAGAAACTTGAACATGTGGAAAAACTCAGTTTTATTTAAGTCAAAAATCAGATCTTCCGAAGCAAAATAGGACTTTTGGATATTTCATATCAACTTTTCTCCAACATTTTTGATGAATCTTAGGGTCGTGTGTTGAAATAGCCTATATTACTGTTGTAGAAAACTTGGTCGTGAGGAAAGAATTCAGGTTTATTAAAGTCGAAAATCGGAAACTCCCAAGCAAAATAGGCCTTTTGACCGATTCATTGTGAATTTTTTTGATGATTTCTGATTAATCTTGGGATCATGAGTTACCAAAACCCAGATTTTGGTCCTATAAACTTGAACATGTGGAAAAACTCAGTTTTATTCGAGTAAAAAATTTGAACTTTCGAAGCAAAGTAGGACTTTTGGCCGTTTCTGATATCGTTTTCTGGAACATTTTGGATGAATCTGGGGGTCGTGAGTTGAAATAATCTATATTAATGATGTTGAAAATATGGTCTTGAGGAAGTAATTCAGTTTTATTAAAGTCAAAAATTGGAAAGTTCCAAGCAAAATAGGCCTTTTAACCGATTCATAGTGAATTTTCTCGATATTTTCTTATTAATCTTGGGATCATGAGTTACCAAAGTCCAGATTTTGGTCCCATAAACTTGAACATGTGGAAAAACCCAGTTTTATTCGAGTAAAAAATTGGAACTTCCTAAGAAAATTAGGAATTTTTGTTGTCTCAGATCTCGTTTTCTCAAAAAATTTTGATGAATCTGGGGATCGAGAGTTGAAATAGCCTATATTAATATTGTAGAAAAGATGGTCGTGAGAAAGTAATTCAGTTTTATTAAAGTCAAAAATGGAAAACTCCCAAGCAAAATAGGCCTTTTGACCGATTCATTGTGAATTTTCTCGATGATTTGTGATTAGTCTTGGGATCGTGAGTTACCAAAGCCCCAGTTTTTGGTCCTATAAACTTGAACATGTGGAAAAACTTAATTTTATTCGAGTCCACAATCAAAACTTCCGAAGCAAAATAGGACTTTTGGCCATTTCATATCTCGTTTTCTCGAACATTTTGGATGAATCTGGGAGTTATGAGTTTAAATAGCGTATATTACTATTCCAGAAAATATTGTCGTGAGGAACTAATTCAGTTTTATTAAAATAAAAAATTGGAAACTCCCAAGAAAAATAGGCCTTTTAACCGATTGATAATGAATTTTTTGGTGATTTCTGATTAATTTTGGGGTCATAAGTTACCAATGCCCAGATTGTGGTCCTAGAAAATTGAACTTGTGGAAAAACTAACTTTTATTCGAGTCCAAAATCAGAATCCGAAGCAAAATAGCCCTTTTGGCTGTTTCAGATCTCGTTTTCTCGAACATTTTGGATGAATCTGGGGGTCGTGACTTGAAATAGCCCATATTACTGTTCTGAAAAATATGATGGTGAGGAAATAACTCGGTTTTCTTCATGTCGAAAATCGAAAACTCCCAAGCAATATAGGCCATTTGACCAATTCATAGGGAATTTCCTTGATGATTTCGGATTAATCTTGGGGTCATGAGTTACTAAAGCCCATATTTTGGTCCTAGAAATTTGAACATGTGGACAAATTCAGTTTTATTCGAGTCAAAATCGGAACTTCCGAAGTAAAATGGGACTTTTTGCTATTACAAATCTCATTTTCTCGAACATTTCTAGAAAACAGTGTCCTGAGAAAATATTTCAGTTTTATTAAAATTGAAAATTGGGAACTCCCATGCAAAATAAGTCTTTTGACCGTTTCATAGTGAATTTTTTTGATGATTTCTGATTAATCTTGGGGTCGTGAGTTACCGAACCTAGATTTTATATCCTAGAAACTTGAACATGTGGAAAAACATAGTTTTATTCGAGTAAAAAATCTGAACTTCCGAAGAAAAATAGGACTTTGGCCATTTCATATCTCGTTTTCTCGAACATTTTGGATGAATCTGGGAGTTTTAAGTTGAAATAGCATATATTACTATTGCAGAAGACATGCTCGTGAAGAAATAAATTAGTTTTATTAAAATAAAAATTGGAAACTCCCAAGCAAAATAGGCCTTTGTCCGATTCATAGTGAATTTTTCGGTGATTTCTGATTAATTTTGGGGTCGTAAGTTACCAATGCCCAGATTGTGGTCCTAGAAAATTGAACTTGTGGATAAACTAACTTTTATTCGAGTCCAAAATCAGAATCTGAAGCTAAATAGCCCTTTTGGCTATTTCAGATCTCGTTTTCTCGAATATTTTGGATGAATCTGGGAGTCGTGACTTGAAATAGCCCATATCACTGTTCGAAAAAATATGATCATGAGGAAATAACTCGGTTTTTTTCATGTCGAAATTCATAGTGAATTTTCTCGATGATTTTTGATTAATCTTGGGGTCGTGAGTTACTAAAGCCCAGATTTTGGTCCTATAAATTTGAACATGTGGAAAAATTCAGTTTTATTTGAGTCAAAAATCAGATCTTCTAAAGCAAAATAGGACTTTTGGCCGTTTCAGATCTTGTTTTCTTGAACATTTTGGATGAATCCAAGGGTCGTGTGTTGAAATAGCCTATATTAATGTTGTTGAAAACATGATCGTGAGAAAGTAATGCAGTTTTATTAAAGTCAAAATCAGAAAATCCAAAGCAAAATAGGCCTTTTGACAGATTCATAGTGAATTTTCTCGATGATTTCTGATTAATCTTGGGATCATGAGTTACCAAAGCCCAGATTTTTGTCCTATATACTTGAACATGAGGAAAAACACAGTTTTATTCGAGTCAAAAATCGTAACTTCCGAAGCAAAATAGGAATTTTGGCCATTTCAGATCTCGTTTTCTCGCACATTCTTGATGAATCTGGCTGTCTTGAGTTGAAATAGCCTATATTACTGTTGTAGAAAACATGGTCGTGAAAAATAATTCAGTTTTGTTAGAAGTTGAAAATTGGAAATTCTCAAGCAAAATAGGCCTTTTAATCGATTCATAGTGAATTTTCACGATGATTTCTGATTAATTTTGGGGTCCTGATTATCGCTGCCTAGGTTTTGGTCCTAGAAAGTTGAACATGTGGAAAAACTCAATTTTATTCAAGTCGAAAATCGAAATCCGAAGCCGAACAGCCTTTTTGGCCGTTTTAGATCTCGTTTACTCGATCATTTTGGATGAATCTGGGGGTCGTGAGTTGAAATAGCCCATATTACTGTTTGAGTAATCATGGTCGTGATGAAATAACTCGATTTTGATTATGTCGAAAATCAAAAACTTCAAGAAAAATAGGCGTTTTAGCTGATTCATAATGATTTTTTTCGATGATTTCTTATTTGTTTTGGGGTCGTGAGTTACCAATGCTCAGGTTTTAGTCCTAGAAAATTGAACATGTGGAAAAACTCAATTTTATTCGAGTCAAAAAGCGGAACTTCTGACGCAAAATAAGACTTTTGGTCGTTTTAGATCTTGTTTTCTCGAACATTTCCAATGAATCTTGGCGTCCTGAGTTGAAATAGCCTATAATACTGTTGTACAAAACATGGTCGTAAGAAAATAATTCAGCTTTATTAAAGTTGAAATTCGAAAACTCCCAAACAAAATAGGCCGTTTGATCAATTCATAGTGAATTTTCTCGGTGATTTCTAATTAATTTTGGGGTTGTGAGTTACCAATACCAAGATTGTGGTCCTAAAAATTCAACATGTGGAAAAACTAAGTTTTATTCGAGTCAAAGTTCGAAATCCGAAGCAAAATAGCCCTTTTGGCTGTTTCAGTTCTTGTTTTCTCGAATATTTTGGATGAATCTGGGGGTCGTAAGTAGAAATAGCCCATATTACTGTTCGAGAAAACATGATCGTGAGGAAATAACTCGGTTTTCTTCATGTCGAAAATCGGAAACTCGCACGTAATATACGCCTTTTGACCAATTCATAGTAAATTTTCTCAATGATTTCTGATAAATCACGGGGTCGTGCGTTACCAAGACCCAGATTTTGTTCCTAGAAACTTGAACATGTGGAAAAACTCAGTTTTATTCAAGTCAAAAATCGAAACTTCGGAAGCAAAATAGGACTTTTGGCCATTTCAAATCTCATTTTCTTGAACATTTGCAGAAAACAGTGTCTAGAGGATATAATTCAGTTTTATTAAAATTTAAAATCGGAAAATTCCAACCAAAATAGTCCTTTTGATCGATTCTTAGTGAATTTTCTCGATGATTTCTAATTAATCTTGGGATCGTAAGTTACCAATGCCCAGATTTTAGCCCTATAAACACGAACATGTGGAAAAACTCAATTTTATTCGAGTCAAAAATCGGAACTTCCTAGGCAAAATAGGACTTTTGCCTGTTTCAGATCTCGTTTTCTCGATCATTTTGGATGAATCTGGGGGTCGTTATTTGAAATAACCTATATTACTGTTGCAGAAAACATGGTCGTGAGGAAATAATTCAGTTTTTATTAAAACCAAAAATTAGAAACTCCCAAGCAAAATAGGCCTTTTGACCGATTCATAGTGAATTTTCTCGGTGATTTTTGATTAATTTTGGGGTCGTGAGTTACCAATGCCCTGATTGTGGTCCTAGAAAATTGAACTTGTGGAAAAACTAACTT
>AYJT01037683.1:0-11120 GCA_001278415.1 Ocimum tenuiflorum
GCCGGGGAGGCCGTTGATGGTGAAGGCGTCGGAAATATTGGGGGCGCCGCCGGTCTGAAGAGCTTGGCTGATGACTTTTTCAGTGTCAGCCTTCCACCATTCACCTACAAATGTTAGAAATATGTTAGTTTGGATTTTTTTTCTTTTTAATTATTAGAAATAAATTTCTTGTACCGAAAATAATGGGGATTTCTTTGTGTGGCTTAGGGAATGGGTAGGGGACTCCTCGTTTAGGGAGGATAATGATTGGTCCGTAGACTGTAACGCGAAGCCAAGAAATGTGGGCATGCCAGAATAAAGTTCCTCTTTGACCAGTGATGGTGAAATTGTAGACGTAGCTTTGTCCGGTCTGGATCGGGCATTGTGTGATGTATGCCGGCCCATCGGCCCACCCACTCCTCAACTGTCTGATCCCGTGCCTATATGCACGTGATAGGAGTGTTCAATCAATTAGCCAGTTCGAAAATAAAAAATTGGAAGAACACCTGCTATACTCTAAAAATGTCCTTGTTACAATATTGATAATCCTACAAAGATCCAATGTCAATATATACTCGTAAATCGACCTATTTAAAAACTTAAAAACCAAATTACTCTTTCATTTTCCAAAACAAAGAATCAACTGCGATGCCTATAACCCAAACCAAATTGATCAAAATGCATTAATTCAAATTTTTTTCGGTTCAGTTCAAGTTTTATTCAAACATAACGACAATTAACCTTAGTTTTAAAGATTATATCAAGATTTTTACCAATGAATAGAGATATTATATTGGACATGGTTCACAACTTTAACCATGACTCCATCTCCTTCTCTTGCTCTAACAGTAGGGCCTGGGAATTTGCCATTGACTGTCACTATACTCTTTGATTGGCACAATCTTGTCACATTCTTCATTTGTATCTGCATTCAACCAAAATTAAGATTGAATACTTAACGAGACAAATAACACCTCCAAATGAGAGGTTTCGGAAACATCCTCTTCCTTTATCCTACTAAAAAACGACAATATATACTTACATCAAACTTGTAGTGCCTCGTTATTCCTGAACTGTTGGACAGTGATAACTGGAGCATAAGGCAGAGGGCCGTCATGGTGAAGAGCAAAGGGTTGTGGGAAACCATTTTGGTGAGATTGGAGCAAGAAAACAATGTGTTTTTAGTTTATAATGAGATTATAATTTGGATTTTGGAAGGTGAATATATAGTGTGGAAATGTGTGTGACAAAAACTAGTCTATAACAGATTGAATGTTGACTTGTTGAGATGTTGCAGTTGGTCCTGCTTTAGTTTGGAGTGATGTTCAAGTGAGATTGATTATTTGGTAAAACATCGTTGATTTTTTGGAGTTAATTATTCTTATTAACGGCATTCTCGTAAAGTTTCGAATACCCTTTTCATGAATTTGATTTTGGATATGTAATTTTTTTTAACTTAAGTATAATACTAAACAAAGACTCAAACTCCTGATCTTTGATGTCATGAAAATGTGCTCACCGCTGTATCCCGAGGTAGTAGACACTATTTCATGCTCGCACAAACTATATTCGAACTAAAAGAATTTGAACCCAAAAAATATTTTGTCAACATAATTAAATCGTATTAAACCCACTGGAACAACCCATCCTTTTTAATAATAAAATATTGTAGATTATATCAAATTATTAATTCTAGCTTCCACTTTTTCTTCCGGGATCGAAAGTCTAACTAGAATCACCTCAATCCAAATTCTCTGTTACTCAATGGTGTTACACATTATATTATATCGTTTGGATTATTGATAAGTGTACAAATAAATGGAGATAAATCGCGTCCCTAATATAGAAAAATTTTACCATAATTAATCTTTCTTGATTGATACACTTCCCAATAATCCAAACAATGTAACACAATGTGTAGCACTATTGTGTAATAGGAGATCCGGGGTGGAATCACCTTATAGTATGTGAAATAAGATATGTAGTTCATTTTTCTTTTTCATCTTACACGAAGATGATTTGAATCAAATTTCGGATCCAGAATAAACGGGTTGTATTTGGTGGATTGAAGAGATTTTATAATATTCTTTTATGAAAAAAAAAAAAGTTTTGACTATATTTAATGAGGTCTAACATAATTGGGATATGATATGACAAAAAGAAATATAACTTGGTTTAAATTTGAGCATGTGGTGTACTTTCATCATATGTTTCATTTTATGTATAGGGTATACGTTATATAGGTCTCGTGCAACAATGATTTTATTCGATATAAAATTACATGTGTTTGTATTTTGAAGAACAACATTATTATCTATTTCTTTTGGCTAAAATAAAAGAATGCAACTAAAAAGTCCTTTTTTAATGCATACGCATGTCACTTATTTAAAAACTAAAATTTGAAACCAAAAAGTTGTAGTAGTTCTGAATAATAAAATAAAATAACAAAAAAAAAAGTAGAGTGGTTGCGGCATATTCATGGAAAGGGGTTGATAATGAATATTGGAATGAAATAATTAAAAAAATAAAATTGTTGAGGGGTGGCCTTCAAATCTCCATTGACACCTGTTAATTAAGAAATATTGTAATAGTAGTAACCCCCAATTTGTTGGCTGTCGGCTTCTGAATTCTTGACTAGTTTTGATGTTTACTCATCTCGCAACTTTCTCCAAACATCAACCACCAATCAATCTCAACTCTCCTTGTTTGGAAAAAGAGTAATCAAATTAATGTGCTTGTTGTAGTATGACATGCAACCCGATATTTGATTGTATTTTATTTTATCGGTATTCGTCTGCATATGTTTTGATCAAGAACGCTCGAATGCCTACCATGAACATGAGTTAGTATGTCCGCAACTGATTTGACGATAAATTTAAGAACAACTAATATTACATTGTCACATCAATCTTAAAACATATACTAAGACTAAATTCTTGCGTTTTCAAACGTAGCTCTAATGTTTAGGACTTAATTTTTGAAGTGATATAATTATGTTTCTGCTCTCCTTTTTTTGGGGGGAGGTAGAGTTCTCCTCATGAATGTAATTTTGTATAAAGCCTAATTCTCAATTGAATAATAAATTATTCGAAAATTTTTAATTATGTGACAAATTTTTAGTAAATTTTAGCCATCTTTATGTTGCCGCACTAAACTAGCATCATGAAATTTTGATTGTGTGCAGTCAGTTTTTCGTTATTGGAGAGAACCATATATCACATAATTCAACAAAATTCATATAATTTGTCGTATAAATGAAAATTTCTAAATAATTCGTCCTATATGGTTAAAACCAGCGAATATGTGGGTCGGGTCAATGTGGGCCCATTCATGCGCATCTGGCCCAATTCAAGTTGGAGAAAGGCCCAGCCGCTTTTAAGTGCTCAATTTGGGCCGCTGTTTATGAGTTCAAATGTTGGTCGCAAAATCTCGATTCTTCTCGTAACTTCTAGAAACCGGCCTCCAAATTCTCCCTCGAAAAGTATAAATTGATCGATCTTAGTCCACTTATTATTTTGATTCTTCAAAATTTCATCTTCCGCCATTAATCCTGCTAGTTTATTGACTGCGTAAACATCATGGCGAAGGAAGGTCCTAATTGGCAAGGATTGCTCAAATGGAGTCTCTCTCACTCCGATGAAACTAATCCTTCTCGCACTTTAAGGTAAACCGTTTTTCCCAGATTTCTTAAGAATATGCGAGTTTTCCTTTTCAATTTTGTAGCTCTTATTGGATGGATTTGCTCGATGTGTTGGTTTTGAATCCAAAATTGACGATTCTGATTGATTCAATTACTCAAAATTGTGTGCTTTAGCTGTTTCTGAGCTTTAGCCAAGTTGTTTGAACAATAATTTTTATACACATATTTTTACATCATGCTATGGGATTAGTGAGGAGGATAGGCGATGGTTTGTGGAGGCGATGCAAGGGCAGACTGTCGACGTTACGAAACGAATGAAGGAGATAACGCTTGTTATGAAGACCCCAGAGCAGGTTTTGGAGTCTCAGGGGGTGACTGCTCAAGATATTGAAGGTGTTTATTCATGATAATCTCAGTTCATAATGTGTTGTGGATCTTGCTTGGATTCTGAGTAATTTTTCCTTTTGTTGCTTTTAGATATGCTGGATGAGCTGCAAGAACACGTTGAATCAATCGACTATGCTAATGGTTAGTTCTCGTTATGATCTGTTTAAAGATTGTTAGGTTTGCAAACAATTGTTTATCTGATTGTTTTTTGTTGAGTTTAGTCTGAAATACTGTAAGCTAAAGTTCAGTTACTCGGCGATTCAACTAACAGCTGAGTTGCGATTCAACTAACAGCTGAGTTTGTCGCTTTGTTACTTTGGCCTATGGCCCTTAATTACATGATAAATTATTCGAAAATTTTAATTTCGCATAAGTTATCCAAATTTTCAATTACATGAAAAAATTACATGATTTTATTCAGTTATATGATGGATATCCGGCAACGTAAAGCTGAATACCCATTGTCAGAATGTTCAATTTTAGGTTTTGATTAGCTTTTCATGGCCACACTGAATTGTTGACATGAAAGCCAAAACGGTGCACAATCAATATCAGTTATAAAATGGACAAAATTCACATAGTTTGTCGTGTAATTGAAAATATTCGAACAGCTTATCATGGAATGCAATTGAGGGTTTGCCGTTGTCAATATAAATATACAAAAGACGACTTCTTTTGTAATCATTCGGTCGGATTATTATCTCTTGAAAGACCATGGGGACGCCTCAAATGTATTCAATCTTCACAAATTGGGTAACAGAGTCTCGTGAGTTTTGTTTTTTTCCATAGTTGCTTTTGTATCGATTTCTTGACAGATCTTGGTTGCTTGTTTCTAGATCTTCATTCAATTGGCGGGGTTGTTCCATTACTGAACTACTTGAAGAACTCACATGCTAATATTAGGGCAAAAGCTGCTGATGTTGTCACCACGATCGTGCAAAACAATCCCAGGAGTCAGCAGTTGGTTATGGAAGCTAATGGTCTAGAGCCTCTCTTGTCAAATTTTGCTTCAGACCCGGATGTTAGAGTTCGTGCCAAGGCGCTCGGGGCCCTCTCATGTAAGTTATTGTTATGCAATGCGGGTTGTCCGTGTTGGGTGATCAACAAGGAATGAGCAGTTGATGTTTTGTTTTGATGACATTGCATTTGCAGCTCTGATTAGGCATAACAAGCCTGGAGTTGCTGCGTTCCGGTCGGCTAATGGTCATGCTCCTCTTAGAGATGCTTTGAGTTCTGAGAGTGTCAAGTTTCAAAGGTAACTCTCCAAGTCCCGAGTTTTACATACATGTTACTCTTGGAGGTCAATAGATTCTTGAATACATGTATTAATCCTTCTACAACTACAATGTAGAAGGTTTGCAAATATTCCCTTTTGTGAAGTAATAGTTTCACATTTGTTATTTAGGGTTAAGTGTAGGAATTATGATAAAACATTTACTCCTTTGTAATTTTCTCATAAGCTTTCGAAAGTTGCAAATTATAACACTATATAAATTTTGTAATTGCAACTATTTGTTAGTAAATGGTACGTTCAACATGGAGTTAAAATTTTGAAAGTTTATATGAAAATTGCAATGTTAACCCCTGTAGATGTTTGTGGTGGGAATCAATCTTAACATTGACATGCATGCTATTGATGGAAGAGAACATATGTTCAAGCCACAATAGAGCTATTATCTATTCCTTTCATATGCTATAAAGCTCTACAACATTGGACCATTGCTTGTTATGATTTTTTTCAAGGCAAACTCGAGGCTGATTTTATCTTTTATATATATCAACACTAAAATGTATCAAATGCAGGAAACCTTTTATATATATCAACACTAAAATGTATCAAATGCAGGAAAGCCCTCAACTTGATCGATGATTTACTCAATGAAGATCGTTCCAACATTGATGTTATAACCGAACTTGGACTTCCTCGTATCATGATGCGGCTTGCATCGAGCGAGGATTCTGATGTGCGCGAAGGTGCGCTCAGGGCCCTTCTCAATCTAGCCCGTTCAAGATCAGATAAGCCTGATTCTTCGAGTGAAGACGATGATAGATTGAAGCAAGTCTTACAAGAGAGGATCAAAGGGATTAGTGAGATGTCTCTCGAAGACCTAAAATCTGCCAAAGAAGAAAGGGAGCTCATTGACGCTCTTTGGAACACCTGCCATGGTAGACCTTCACCTCTTTTCGAGCACGGTCTTTTAGCCCTCCCCGGAGAAGATTCTCCGCCTCCGGATGTCATGAGCCAGCTTTTGCAGCCGCCTCTTCAAGCTTTGGCTGCAAATAGATAACTGTATGACGAAAAGAAGAAACCGCCATTGTTAGTAGGTTGTGGACTAGCTGTAGAAATGTTCAGTGTGACATTGTGGATCAGCTCTTTGTTTTGTACTATGCTTGGAAGAAAATCAAATTTACATCATGGTTCTTGTAGTAGTTTAGGCAACATATCGTATCAATAATACATTTGAATGGAAAGTGTGCATCATATTAAATAAAAAATGGCAAAAAATAGTGTTCCTCCATTTGGATAATTTGATCGAATCTAAATAAATTACTCCAATTATCAAACTCGAAATGAATAAGGTAGAGTGAATAATATAAATTTTAATATTATATGCTATGTATTTTTTTTAGAGAAATATCTACTCATGCACTATATTTACATTGTAGACAGCGCAATTTTCACGGATAACTTGAAATCATGCCTTGGATTTAGATATTTAAATATCAATATATCTATATTTGGAATATAATTAAATCTTATTTCTTAAAATAAATAAATAAATAAATAATTGATATTTGATATATTTAATATGTGATTAAATATTTCAAATTTATCCGGAAATGAGGGGTGCAATCACAAGTTGACACGTGGCGATCTCATTAAATAAATCAAATCATGGATAAGCCAAATCGGCCCACAACCCTCTACGGACTCCTATAAATAGAGGCGTAAAGAACACATTTGAAACACAGAGTGAAGGAGTAGGAAACACACAATAAAGGAGTAGAAAACACATATTCAAGGAGTAGAAGCACACATTGAAAGAGGAGACGCACAGTCATCATCTTCAAGGCATTCAATTGGAGATCAAGTTGTTCTTTGTGGAAGACGACGACGTTCTTCATCAAATTCAACTCAAATCTGATGTTCGATTCGGAATCTAGGCTCCTCTGCCCCCGGCAAAAGTTTTCAAATTCTCAAATCCTTGAAAGCAAAGATCAACGTTCAAATTCACCAAGAACGGAGAAGTTTTTCATCAAAACCAAGTCAAGTCCAGCGCTCAATTCGGAATTAAAGCTTTCCAGCCCGGGCGAACATTTTCAAATCCTCAAATCCTTGAAGATCAAGATCAAAGTCCCAAACAATTCAAAAATGAGATCAACATCTTCATCAAATTCAAAGCAAATCCAAGGTTCGATCCACAAATAAAGTATAGGCCCTTTGGATCAACGTTTCAAAAACTTCAAGCCCAAGTTCAAAAGGATCGAATGAGCTAAATTCCTTTGAAGATTCGAAGAACATACCAAAAACAATCAAAGATCAAATCTGAAGAGAAGAATCAAAGGAGATCTAGAAATCGAATCTGCAAAACTGTACTTCAATCCAAATTAAATAAACGTGTACGCAAATTTTGTGTTTATTTATTCATAAATAAATAAATATCTAAATTTGTTGTTTACATACATATTTATCGCTTGTTTACCTTTCATATCACAATTCTTGATGTGTCACGGATCCGAATTTTCCAGGTTACTAGTAATTATTAAATCACAACTTACAACATCAAAATTCAAAATCATTGAATTGAATCCGATGATTTATATATGTAACTCTTAAAACTCTTCTTCCCAAAGCTTTAAGCTCATAGGAAATCTTTCACAGGATAACCCTAACTTCATTCCCACGCACCTTAGCAACACAACACAATAAATCAACATTTTTCATGATCCCAATTAAAATTCCATTTCACACCCTCTCCCCAACTTCTCCTTCTTCTTCCCTCTTCGTACTCCATCTCAAGTCCATGTTCACCGCCACATCAGCACCTCGAAACTCATAACAACCCATGTTCACCGCCACATCAGCACCTCGAAACTCGTAACAACCAAACAAGTCCAACACAGTTACTGGACTTGAAGGGCTGCCGCAACAACTCCCAAACATTAAAATCTTCCCATTTTGCTCTAGTCTCTCCATGCACCTTATCAAATCATCCTACACGCATACGTAACAAAAAAGATCGAGTGAATCTTCGATCCCATAGGATAGAGTCTCATCTTGTTCTCGTCTCAAATTCAAAAAGTTGCGCAAAGTCATTTTATCTTATGTTTGGCTCATGTTATTTGTAACAATATAAAGCATTGGAATTAAAAATATCAAAATAGTTTTTGAGCTAAAATTGTAAGAATATTTTATAATCAAAATGGTCCTTTGTTTTTCTTTTTTATCACCTTTTGATGGTGAGGGACGAGGGTCTCCAAATGTGCAAGCCAAGCACGATCCATTGGCGATGCAAATGAATCTTGGATAGCAGCTTTAACAGCAGAAATTGTCAAAATGAACTGATTGAACTCCAAGAATTCAGGATCTGAGACATTCATTGCATCAATTAAAGATTGAAAAATATAAACTAGAAATTAAATTGTCTGAATCAATCAATGGGCTTATCTGACCTAAGAGTGCATGCAGGAGTAAATCGGTGACTCGCCGAGTCAACTCGGTTTTATTGCAGGAGTCATAATTACTAGTTTGTATGAGGAGATGGATGTAAGAAAATGGAGTTATGGAATCCACTCTCCAATCCAAAGCCTTCAACACTCTTAGTTCCATTCTTTGAATGAGCACTGGAGCAAAAGAACTTTCTAGATCCTTCTGTGATTAGGTAAAGTAAATTTTATTTTTATGCCATATATCGGAAAATATTCAATCATATTACAAACTACTCTCTAGTTTATGGCATCTCTAGCCTAGTTACATAGCATAACTAACGTGGAGTGACGTGGAATATGGCGTGCTGACTCAGCATTCCGGTGCCGCAAAATTGAAGTCGTTTTATATTTGAACTATTTATTATGGTTTGTATTTTTATTTGTAATTTCGGATAGTTTGTATTGTTTTTGAAAAAAGACGCATAGTTTGTAATATAATTGAATATTTTTCTCGTATATTTTACACACGTGATGTATTTGTGCTGATTTACTTAAAGAGTAGATAACCTGAAATTCATGCAGTGGATAAGCTTTTATTTCGTTGAATTTGGCTGCAATGGATAAGCATGTGATGGAGAGAAGCTCAAACATCCAGTATTTCCATTCCTGCGACCGTACAAAATCATTATAATTAAAAAGATTTTAAACCAACTAAATAAAGCAAGATTAATATTTATCCTAATTAAGTATTTCAAAATTTGAGATCGTCCCATCAAAGTAATATAAAAATATAATACAACCCTGATTTGAAAAAATTAATATTGCTTCCGTTAATAAAAATGTAGATATTTTGAGAAGAAGTTAGTCATAAAATAATAATTACAATAAAATGATTTTCCAGCCAAATTAGATTAACATTTATTCGATAACAAAAACAAATCAACAAAATAATGCAAAAAATAATACTATCTTAAAATTTCAATCTTTTTTCTAAATTTTCTGCTCTAAAAAATAATAAAATTTTGTGGCCTACACCGCCGAGCGGTGCCATGCAGATTTTAACCCTGAGTTTTAAGCGCTATGTCTGTGTCCAATATATAATAGATTCGAGTTTAATCGGTGACATTCGGGTGGAATTTACTAATTTAAAAAAAAAAAAGAAAAAGATGATGAGATTTCTTACTCGACACCGACCGAATGAAATGAATCGATCCAGATAATTCACGGCGGCAAAAACAGTTTCTGGATAAAGATCCATTCTTCTCTGAGACTACATAGATCAACGAACAAAGAAAGAAGAAAAATCATAAAAAAAATCACAGTAATAAAAGATGAAAAATAAAAAGATTAAAATCACACTACCTTAATGATCCAAGAAACAGCTTTAAATCTAGCATTTCCAATGAAATCATCAGTCCCAACAAGCTTGAAATAGCTTGATTGAGGCAAATATCTTGTTTCTTTGCAAAGAAAAATTGCAATCGCTTCTTCACAGTCTCGTTTTGCTGTCAGTACGACGGAAGTTGTAAAACGGGCGCTTGCACGATGATGCTGTTGAGCATTATCAGGGCTCATGAGCCACACTTCATTGCACAACAAACTAATTTCCATCCTCGTATTCGAACAAAATTACTGTACTGAATTCCACAACATGGACAAGCTGAGTTTTTCAAACAATGTAATAATGATTGCATGCTTGTTATATATATAGTGCATGCAGGCACAAGGGTTCGGATCTCTAGTTAGATTTTCATGTTATACTTCGTGTTTTATTATTTTTTAATTAGTATGATTTATGGTTGAGATCGGGTGTTACATTTATTACAATTGAGTAGGGTTTACCGATCAAATCTCATTTAACATTTCGTGTTGCGCTCGCTGCTTTACTATTTTGTCATTGGATTCACCGATCCGACGACAGAAAGTAGGGTTTCTTATGCATGACTACGATATTAAATTATTGTTATTATATAATCATTAAATAATTAATTTTTAATAACCTTTAGTCATTAATACTGGGAAATTTTATAGACCCTAATAGAATATGTAATCAATCCTACTAATTGAAAACCTGAATTGAGTTCTCAACACCAAATCGGATATACCGCCCGACTAAAATAGGCACATTTCATGAGCACCAAGTCACATAGTCATTTTTTTTCCATTTTTTTTTCTTTTCCTAATCTTCCCTCCTCCAAATAATCATTCCATTATTCCTAAAAATTGTGAACACGTTTCCCTCTCCAGAAATTCATTTATTCTTTCTTTTTTATTTTTTCCCCCATTTTTTTCATTGATTAATGAAAAAAATAAATAAATGAATTTTTCAAGAGGGAAACATGTTCACAATTTTTAGGAATAATGAGATGATTATTTGAGAGAGGGAAGATTAGGAAAAAAAAATGAAAAAAAAATTGATTATGTGGGTTGGTGCTCACGAAAGGTGTCTATTTTAGTCGGACGG
>AYJT01037701.1:0-23655 GCA_001278415.1 Ocimum tenuiflorum
GTAAAATGTTTAAACACACACACACATTTCTCCCTCGTTGTAGATTCAAGTAATGGTAAGGGCCACAAGGCCTAGTAGACTGAAAAACTTCATTCATGTTCAATGCTTCAAAAGTTGTTAATTGTTTGGTTGCTATTTGATGCAATCTTCTGATTTATCATTTATATGAAAAAGTTGTTCTCATCGACATATTATCATATAACCATACAATACCAAATTCACCTTACGATTATTTACTTATTTGGATTAGATTTCATATTTGAAATGTGGCCAAGTTGTTACCATAAGAATTATCCAAAAATGTAAATGAAAAAATAACACCAAACCTTTTGGTTCTATTAAGGCTTGATATATACCTGTAGCCTTTTGTTTTCTTTGGATAAAAAAGGTTGGAAGTGATTTAATGCAAATCATATGGGCAAAATGGCATACAAATTTTCTCCATTTTACTCAAATGTTGGTCATACATTAGTAATAATGTCTGATAAATATAAATAATGTAATTGATAAATATTGTAAACCAGCTAATGCATTCGATTGATGCCAAAACTCCTAAGATGTCCATGATCCGCAGTCTCTTTTAAATTGACACCAGCAGTCAAGGATTCTCTCTTTCAATCCATGAAAATACTCAAAACATTCCGCGCATACGTCGTCATGATACAAATATGGAGT
This sequence comes from Ocimum tenuiflorum, assembly GCA_001278415.1. Taxonomy (NCBI): domain Eukaryota; kingdom Viridiplantae; phylum Streptophyta; class Magnoliopsida; order Lamiales; family Lamiaceae; genus Ocimum; species Ocimum tenuiflorum. The sequence goes on from AYJT01037701.1 coordinate 676, forward strand.
AAAATATTTATAACTGATCCCACGAAGCTAAAGAACTAAACATAAAGCAGAGCTACTTCAGGTTGGTACCAAATGTACAATGCTTAATATCCAAAGAGTGCCTTTATGGACACAAAATATCTAACAGAAGACGCATGTATAGGGAAGAAAGAGAAGGAATAACTGCACTTTACAAATAGTTTTCCGGATGGGTGTCAGCAATCTCAATCTTCAACTGTCGAAGGCTGAATGCACGCACAAAAATGCGACTTTTTACGTCTCTGCCCCCCTCCATACAGATAGTCCCTCAAAAGAACTCTCCGTTTACTTTCTGACATCATCGATCTTCCTTCTTTTTCATCGTCAAGTTTCAGCAAAACAAACTGCAACTTCTGTACTTCCAACTGTAACCTTCCAATTTTTTCAGACATTCTCCGTGCCTGCTCTGACACTCTCCTCCTCTTGGCACCATCCTCTCCTTCAAAGTCGAATGATGACTTGGTATCTGAGAATGACATGTCATCAAGGCTTTTCATCAACCTACCATTCAGATCAAACAGCTTCACGACGGCCATGTCAGCTTCTTCCAGCTGTCTCTTTAGTGTCTCACATTCAATGACAGCTTTGCCCCGTTTCCCCTTCTCGGTGACCTCGATTTTCCTCTTCAAGTCTTGAACCGTGATTTGAAGATTTGCCAATTTCTGAACATCTGATTCGAGCCTTTCCAATACCTTCCTCCTGTTCCCTTGAAAGGAATCGGTAGATCTTCTGGGGATCTCTAACTTGTCCACACTCAAGTCGTCCTCATTAAGTGCATCAGATGCCCCAAAACCAGCTTTCTGTTTCCTCATTGATCTAGAACGATGAAATTCATCAGTCTTTGAGGCGGATGGAGAAATGACTCTGTTTGGCTTGCCATCTGGATTGGCAGTTTCCCATAACTCAACAACTTGGTTGTCCAAATCAGCAGCTTCTTTCTTGCTGTAGCGATGTGAACCATCAGAGATCTGATCAAGAACGATATCTTTTGTCAGAAGTGCATTATCCTCCTCAGTGATTTCAGATGTAGGCCTCCTATATCCTCGGTGCTTCCCAATCTCAGATTTTAGCAACTCAATTTGCCTAGCTGATTCATCCAGCTTGGAATGCAGATCAACGTTCTCCTGAACCTTTAGCTCCTTCATCTCAACTGCTGCCTTTACAATCGATTGAAGCCTAACTCGAAGATCACGCAAGTTTGAAACTGGCGTCAACACTTTCTTGTCTTCATTCAGACTGCATCCAGGTGGATTTTCGCTCCCTTCAGAGCCCTGAAAAAGATAACATAACAGTACATGGAATTAGTTAAAAGAGGTACAGGTGAATATATATAAAATATAAAAAAGATTAAGCATTCCTGCTCCTTGGACCGGGACAGAGCACCTGAATCAGAAATGTGACGTGGAGAGGAAATAAATGCATTTACCTAGCTTCCACGGTCAACTAAAAAATTCCTAGAAATGAACATGAGGCTTACAACCTCTACCACAATCGTAATCGATATTTTTATCAGGACCACTCACAAGTGAACAATCAATTAGTCCTATCATTCATGATTCTCGGGTACATGCAAAGCTTACGTCACGTGATTCTAAAGTCAATAGGATTTACTTTATCAATTACCCAGTCAGTTTTATTGCTTTGTAGTAATCAGGATAAGTCATGCCCTCATTTCCAGGAAGGCAGCCAAAGTTTCACTTTAGGCAGTTTTAAGAGAGAGATTTTTGGCGAAATATATCTGTTTGGCAAAATAACTAATGTGCACTAAGCAAGCAACTTCTCTGATAAAAAAGATCTAAAAGCCAGCTAATTAAAATCGCAAGTTCTATGAAAGAAGGTACATTTTTCCTAGGCTGCACCAATATGGAACTTTTGGGAGATATAAATATGGTAGTTAATGCATATAAATGCCAGTAGTGATTGTAAACTTGAATTAGGTTGATTCATTTCCTAGAGTATGGTGATGTCCTTCCTATAAAATTAGCTCTACTTGTATAATACGTGTTTGCTTGATGAATAATACACAAAAAAGTTGCCCCAAATATCATTTGACATGAACAAAGAATATCATAAATGACATAAGGAAATTATTAATTGAACAGAAGACATTAGCAATTTGTAGTAGGTTGCTGAGAATTAGAACAGCCAGTTGCAATATATCCATGGTGTTAAAATTACCTGCAACTCCCCATTTTTAGGAACTTGAAATTTGATATCTATATCAGTATGGTCCTCCAGGGATGAAATGCATTCCTTCAAGGATGCGATCTCAGGACCAAATGCAGCCAGTTGAGTTTTAAGGTCTTCATTTTCATCAATATAGCCAAGGCATGCATCATTAAGCTCATTAAACTTCTGCTCATAGAGAACCTGATTGATCATGGAGCATTGCAATTGACCAAAAAGCAAAGCAGCTCTACTCTCCAACTCATTAATCTCATCCATTTTGCTTTCCAGATTACATTGCAAACTCTCTTCCTGGAGTTTTATCTTACTAGTATTGTCTTCCAAAACTTGCAGATCAAATTCCAGTTTCTGACATGCTTCACGCAAGTACTTATTTTCCTTGCTCAAATGGTCATTATGTGTGGACAGCCTGAGAATCTTATTCTCTCGGTCATCTTGGGCCATTTTCACATCATTGTATTCCACTCTGAGATCTTCAACACTTCTTTTTAACTCTAATTTCTTTTTCTCTGCTAGATTTATTTTATCTTCTGCTTCCTGAAGTTCTTGTGCCATCTGCTGCAAAACCTCCTTTCTATTTTCAATCTCAATGCTCAGTTGATCTTTGGCTGATGATACAACCTTGAATTCATCCTCTATCTTCTGCAGCCTCTCCTTCAGATGAACATTCTCAAGCTTTGATTCTTCGAACCTCCCCTCGGTCATGCTCAATTTTCCCTTAAGAGCAGCATTCATCTCATTAAGTATATTCCGGTCATCCCAAAGTTCTCTTACCACCCTAAGTTTTTCATCAGAAAAGCTTCTGAAAATCAAGGACATGTTCTCTAAAGCTAACACTCTACTGCATAAATCATAATTGTCCTCTTCCAGGACATTATGCTTTTCCTCCAAGTGCAGGATTTTATCCATTAAGGATCTTTTCTCCTCGGAAAGATGAAGGTTCTCAAGTTTTGATTCTTCAAACCTCCCCTCAGCCATGCTCAACTTTCCCATAAGAGCAGCATTTGCATTATTAAGTTTATTCCAATCACCCCCAAGTTCTCTTAACACCCCAAGTTTCTCATCAGCAAAGCTTCTGAAAATCAAAGAGAGGTTTTCCAGAGCTAACACTTTATCACACAAATCATGATTTTCCTCTTCCAGGACATTATGTTTTTCCTCCAAGTGCAGGACTTTATTCATTAAGGATCTTTTCTCCTCAGAGTTTAGTAACTTCTCTCTTTGCAAGTCCTGGCAAGTATCTCGCAGATCTGTTAGCTTCTTGTTCAAATTCTCAATCTGGATAATCAATGCTTCCTTATTACGGTCTCCCTCCCTCAATTCTGACATTAATCCTTCATTCATCTCAAGGAAGGCAGAGACATTGCTCTGTAACTGCAAGACCTGCTCAGTCTTGATATTCAACTCATGCTCTATATTGTCTCTTTCCGCCTCGACATTCTTTGAGTACAATCCCAGTTGCTTAAGCCATGTAACTAGCACTGAGAGTGCAACAGATCGTTCCAAATTTTCATCCTCAACTTCAGAAAGAGATTTCTTCAAATGATGAAGTTTACTTAATAGCTGGTTGATATAAACATGGTCTAGTTCCGCATTATCTGAACATGCACATTCCTCAGGAATGCTGAGAACCTTCAATAATTGGCGGGTCCCCACCCTCACTCTATTTACATGATCTGACAATGATATAATCTCAGACTGTCGTTCAATATTGCTTTGCTCTAACCGTGAAATCTCCTTTTCTGACAAACTTGATTTCTCCAAGAGTATCCGACTATTTGTAACCAATGAGCAATTGTTTTCTTTCATAACCTGGGCCGTTGTGCGCAAGACAAATATCTCAATATCACTAGCTATGGCGATATCAAGCACATGATCAAGCTCTTTCTTTCTTCTTAGGCATTCTTCTTGCAGTCCATGCATTTCAGACTGTACCTCAGTGAGTTGAGCTCCGGTCACCTCAATATATCTGACATGCTGCTGCTTCTCTGCCTCCAATGACATTTGCAGCTCTTCAACTTTGCGAAGAGTTGTTTCTTTCTCGTATTCCAGATGCTCACACCTACCTGCCAGTTCTCCATGAAGTTTCTGGAGATCTACAAGCTCTCTCTGAGTCTTATCTAGCTGAGAAGTTAAACCATCCTTTTCACATATCAAATCAGCCTTCTCATTTACAAGCAACTGGCATGAATCTTCCAAGATTTTTGATTTAGCTTTTAAAGCTTCAAGTTGATATTGTGCATCACACAAGGAATTTTCTAGAACTGTGTTGTTCTCAGAGAGTTTCTCTAGGTTCTTGTTAATTTCCTGCAACATTGTCATGCGTTTAGCCTTCTCATCAAGAAGCGTAGATTTCTCTTCCATAAGAGATTTGCAAGATTGTTCTAGTTCTACTATCTTCCCTCTAACAGCATCTAGTTCCACATTCAAATCGGAAAGGGAGGTCTCCAAGAGCGAATTTTTCTCAAGAAGATGCTCCAGGGTTTCCAATTTCTGCAAGAGAGCTGCTTTATCCATGCTTTCTCTCTGGCAAGTTTCCTTCAGATTAGAATTCTCGTCCTGTAATTCCTTCACTGATGATCTCAAGGATTCTGGATTCAAGCCTATTTCATGTACCTGGTCTAAAACTGAAAGGTGCTTCTTGTTCAGATCATTCAGTTCCTCTTTCAGGCAATATATTTCTTGCTGCAGTGCATTTCTTTGGTCAATTCGTAGCTCAACTTCCTTCTCAAGACTTTCTTTTGATTCTGTTAAGCCACAGATCTCATTTTGCATATTCTTTATTGATGATGCAGATGACGAATTTAGCTCATCAAGATGCTTGTTCTCCTCCTTAACCCTTAGAACTTCATCTTGCAAATTCTGTTTTTGGGTCTCAGCAACCTTCAAAAGTTCGGCCCTACTCTGCAGCTCAGAAGCCATAGCTCTCAGCTCTTCCTGCGTCCGCGCGTGTAAATGCTGTAAAGTTTGAAAAGCAGTTTCAGCATCTACAAAACGCAATCGTTCTTCCTGTACACAAGCCCAAAGTTTTCCCAGTTCCTTCTGCTTCTCAATAAGCTCTTGAGATTGGGCTCCCATCTTCGATGTCAAAGATTCCAACTCAGAGTGAAGAGACTGATTTGATTTTTCTAACATGCGACATTGTTCCTTAGCACCCAGTAACATGGATACTCCATTTTCTATCTCCCCATTGAGGCGCTTTGATTCCTCATTGGCCAATGAAAGTTTCTGCTCCAGATTAGAAATTGTCTCCAAGCATTGCTTGTATTGCAGAGCCACAGTTTCCTTTACTTCAGTCAATTTAGAAATTTCTCGTCTTAGACTTTCAACTTCACTCTCCGCCTTTTCAGCTCTCTCTCTAAACCTTGATGAATCTTCCTCAGCAAGTCGTAATTCATTCTCCAGGTTTGATATGGTCTCCAGGGATTGCATGTACTGATCGAGTGCAGTATCTTTTTCAACAGCTAATTTTTCCAGTTCACTTCTCAATGATTCTGCTTTGATTTCAGCACTATTAGCTCTATCATTAAGTTTCTGAGCATCATCTTGAGCAGCAGATACAGTACTCTGTAGCTCAGATATCTTGTCCAAGCATTTTTGGTAGTCTTGAAGCTTAGATTCCTTTTCAGCTTCTGATGTTGCCAGAGCATCCTTCAGCGCAGAAACTTCAGTATCAGATTTAGTTGCATGTTCTCTGAGCATACTGAAGTCATGCCTAGTTTTAGAGATTTCAGCCTCAAGCTGTGATAATTTATCCAAAGTTTGTTGATATTTAGCAAAGCCAGCTTCTTTTTCAGCTTCCAGTTTCGCAATGGCTTCCTTCAATGCTTTAATCTCCTTCGAATCACTTTCTTGGTCCAACTTTAGTGATCCTAAATCATCAAAGCGATTATCCCCATTGCTGAACACGCTTTCCTCTTTCTCCTCTGCCTCATCAAAATTAAGACCTCTTCTAACCCGCTCAACTGGCCCAAAAGAATCATTGAACGGTTTTGGAGTCTTCCTTCTAGTCACATTATCAGACTCATCAGTGAATTCTCCCATCTGTTTGACAACATAAGAATCACCAGGTAAAGAAGGAAAAAGTGTATCCTAGAGAAACAATGTCATCTAATTGGTTTCACATAATAATTTACCGGGTTTTGTGAGTCAGGAGTCCTAGGATCAGTTCCAGAAACAGAACTTGCAGGTGACTCATCGGCAAACATCATTGGAATTTGAGCTTCTGACATAGTTCGATGGGCATGCCGAATCACACCAGTTGCATGATCATATCTTTCAGCCAATGCACGATATGCTCTATAAAACTCCTCAACCATTTTCATAAGCTCTGGTCTTTTCTTGTAGTACATCTCTGCCCTTCTTGCAAAGGAATCCTCATCTACTTCAATGAGCTTTATCATTGATTTAACTTTGACATCCATATCTACAAACGCAAGTAAGGAATTTAGCAAAGGCACATGTATTGCATTTTAGAGACAACAAAAACCGCATCAATTACACAGCAAATATTTCACGAACTTGTCTGATGTTGAATTAACAACGGGAAACATAACCGAAAACATTACTTATACCATAAATTAGCATAGGCACCACATCAAAAGACAGTCCACACTCTGACCATAAATAGAAGGCTTTTAATTTGGTTTTCTAAAATCAACTAGAGAATGCATTTCTCCACGGTTTTGAAACCATCAATTAATGATTTGAGGAAATACACAAAAGTTTAGTTTATACAGAACACGAGAAATTGATATTGAAAGGAAAATTACATGGATACTGTGAGATAAAACAGAGAAAATCTCCATGGCACTTAGTGCATGTAATATAAACAGTCTAATATCAAGCCATTGACCTATGCTTCCTGAATTTCACATGGTCCTGACGTAGATAAAAAAATAACCTTGACCAATCATCAAGCAAAATAATTAACTCCAGAAAAATCTTAAAAAGATTATTACATAATTTGAACGGTGAAAAGTTGCATAATTCACCAGCACTTACACTTCTTCTATATGATACAATCTATCAGGCAGGAAAGTCTGTACCTGTGAGATTTTGCTGGAGCCATTTTGAATTTTTGGGGCTGATATGACTATCCCACCACCAAGAATACATTCTTCTAGAATCGGTGTGTGACAACTTAGCCATCCTTTAATGTGATGCTAATCACTTGCTGGCAGTTCTAACGAATCAGCAATAAATTTGCCAAATCAACCCCAAGGCTGAGGTAATAGATTTCGGGGACCAAAACAAAATTTTTGCGAGATTACTCAATTAAAGAGTAAATAGTCAGAATTGAGTTTAGTATCTCTTCCGTCTCTGCACCTGAACAAAGTGGATTTAACTGATGAGTTGAAGAAATTTAGCAACGAGTGGGAAAAAAAAATTATAAGAAGCCAGGACATCAAACCAGCGGCACTGAAGTACTTTATAGGGATTCAACTGTAGAAAAATTCACGAAAATTTGTGGCCTCTCTCAACAGAGAAATTCACCATGTGGAGCTCTTCACCTGGTCAATTACCAATAGCACGCCACGAATTAGACAGGGAAAAAAAAAAAGTAAAATACTGAAAATGCTAATCATATCAAAATTGAAATTCTCATACACAAGAATTGAGGACACCTAAAACAACAGAACACACCCGCGAATACTGAGTAAAACCTCATATTAATTCACTGAAACATGATCTGATTTTTTTTATCAATTTAAAATCAGAAAATTCAGATCATCAAAGCAAATTCCATGATCGTAAAATAAAATGATCCAAAAGCCACTGGAAATAAAATTCATGAAACAAGTCAACCAAAGCAGAGATGGTGCGTCAACATACATAAAAAACTCTCTCAAGCCCACACAGACCAGAAATATAACTGAATGATACATAAATTGCATCAGAATCAAAAGAAGCAAATGGGAAAAGGGAAGAAAAACAAATCTTACTGCGTAAGGCAAAACGAAAAGGGGAAATAAACTGGCTGTAGAATCGATTGGTGGATGTGATGAAAAAAAGGGAAGAAAAACAACAGAGCTATTTTACAGTCTCTCTCTCATTCCATATCACTCACCCCATTTACTTTTTCAGATCATTCATTCAGTTTGTATCTCTCTCTGGCAAAGAAATTCTTTTGCTGGCCTTTGTTTTAAAGAAATTCTGTTTGCTGCTGTTTATTGTGTATATACGTATATTTTTTGTATGTATGCGTAAACTAATATGATTTGCTGACTCCGCATCAGTCATCTAGGTCGGCTCGACAATAGAAAAACGTATAAATGGAGTAATTTTCAAGGTGCTTCAAAATTACCATTTCATTCTCTCACTCTCTTTCCATTTAAAGAAAATAATAATTATAATATTAACTTGCATATGATGCGATATTTTGATAATATTCATTGAGAGCCACATTTACGTAAAAATATTTCTCAAGTTCAGATACGGCACTGCTAAATCTCAATAATGGTCTTTTACGCTCTGCTATGTCCATCGAAATGACGATGTTGTCCTTGGGATTGTCGTGCTTGTTTTTCCTTGTGTCTGCAGATTTCTATGATTCTTGTTTACGTTTTACTCGTGGGTTTTGGAAGTCTGACATCTGCCCCCCATTTTATTCATAATTTAATTGATAAAAGCAATAACTCGTTTATCTTCCCCCCATTTTATTCATAATTTAATTGATAAAAGCAATAACTCGTTTAAAAGTCAAAAACTCGTAATATTCTGTTTTATACACATTGTACTGTAATATAACACAAACACGATGAATCACCAATTATTATTATTATTACTATTATTATCATTATATCCCAACAAAAAGTGAAAATTTAAGCTCCAACTGCCACAAAATTTATCGCTTCCACAAGTAAAAATAAATAAATAGAAAGAGATTTATTAGGTTCAAAAGATAAATATCAGAGTAATATCCTGCTTCTTTATCTATTTTCGCGTAGCTTTTTTTTCTAAATGTTACTATTCATAGAGCTCACATAGTATAATTGACTGATGAAATAGAAAGTTAATATTTATATATTCAAGCTCATTGATAAATAAGTGTGACTCAAATATAACACATCGTGTTTATTAGATGAATTACTATAAGCTATATAAGTTTTTTCCTGTAATCGGATGGCATGATCTACAAAATGGCTCAATTATTGTGCATTAATTGAATTAATATATAATTATGTCTTAAAAACATTAAATAGCGATCCGCGATCGCATAGATTAAAAACAAAATTAGATGAAATTATAAAGTTATATCAATTGATGAAGGCAAGTTTATTAATATTGATTTCATCGACACCAAATTTGACTAGCATATTAAATATCGGGCCGGTCATCAATTCTTAATTGTTTTTAACTCAGTTATTCAAAAAGGAAAAAATAATTTACAAATCACGTGCAGAATCCCTAAAACGATTCCATCTTGAATACTACTGCACGCATCTTCCACAAGATATGCGTGGGAATTGTAATTTTCTTATTGGAATAAAATTAAATTTATTTTAGTTTTATAGAAAAAATAAAAAAAATATTTAAAGTGTGTAAGACATGTATATAATCACTGAATCTAATAATATAAAGAATTGCATTATTCATGTATTTAAGACATCTAGTTTATTTACTTTTCATTTATTTGAAGAGTTACATTATTAAAGGTAATATAATTGTTAATGACATAAATAGATAATGGATACTCATCTATAATTCTTTTTCATAACAGAGATTTAGGATTCGAACTCCACTTCTTCTTCCCCTAAATCGAAAAAAGTAAAATAAATATTCAAACATATACAACATATAAAAAGTTTAAATGCATATAAAAAGAATATTATTCTTGTCAACAGTATCCGTATTACGTGCTAACATCGTTAGTCACATGCCTTCGATGCCAAAAACACAATATATGATTAGGGGTATTCATTAAATGGGTACCCTTTTAACCACCGAACCAATCAATTTGGGTCTATCGGATTGGGTTAATCAGTCAATGGGTGGGTAAATCGGGCCTCCCGAACCATTAAATGGGTGAATGGTTCGATTAATATCGCTCCAATTTACCATATTAACTCATTATCACAAGACCTAATTATTTATCCCACTAACTATCGTCTTCTTGGTGCTAAAAAATTATTGTCTTCTTCATTGTTCGCTCCAACCAACGACACGGATTAATTATTGTCACTAGTTACCATTTGCCTTGCCTCATCTTCTTAGTTTTGAATTTGATGGACTTTGTTAATATCATACGGTTGAATTTAAGTATAAATGATAAATATACACGTCTCATTTACGTCGTGTTTTTTATTGTGAAACAGTTCAGCAAATTTTGGGAAAAAAAATATTGATGGCTTATTCGGTTTAATGAAAACCGAACTGAATAAACCAATGTTAATTTGGTCTATTCGGTTTGTGTTTTACAAGTAATGGTTTGGTTAATGCAAAAAATTATGTTAGACCGCCTAAAGAGTTTAGTCGGATCTAGATAGTTTATTTCCACAAACCCAAATTCAGCCATGGATCCTAAATTCAATCTCATATTCACCTTGAATCACCCAAACCCATCGAAACAAACACGTCGCGGAGAAACATAGATTCATCTTTGATAAGCCATTCATCGAACACTAGTCTCCAATTTAAAATTAATATATTATAAAGATTATTTCTCTCTTTTACCCTTTTCAGGAATGCAAATCTGTCGGTTAGATCCTAATGAGAAAATCTAATCTACTTTTCTAATACGTTCTGATATACTTTTTTTTTGAAAGAAATACGTTTTGATATTTAAATACATATATGTTTATTTTTTGTGAAGAAGTGGTACGACTATACTCCAGGTTATCATTCAGGTAATTTTGTGAATTTATAAATACATATAATTTACTTTATCAAATTATATCCCCTCGATCGAATTATAATTTTTTACTTTTAAAAATATTAATTACATAACTATTCTAAAATACATGCAAGTACAAGAAATGCCAACTAAGACATGGAAAGATTGTGCTCGTATCTTATAATCTTATTAAAAAAATTAATAATGATGTCTGTTTTAATGTTAAAAATAATTCTCTTATGGTTTTTAAAGTTCTTCGTAGTCATACAAAGTACAAATTAATTAAAATATGCAGGATTAGTTTAGACTGATATGACAGAGGCCTCCGGCAGTGGCGGACTTATGTAGTAACTTTTAAAAATGTATACACAATCTTTTTTATATATTAATCTCTTTATTTATAAATTTCATGCTTGCAATTCTAATTTTTTTGATCCGCCAATGGACTCCTACGCAATTTACTTTGAGCTTTGTCAATCGAGACATATTTGATAAAGATGTCAGGTTGTTGTTTGAAAAGTCTGTTTAATTTAATGACTTGTACAAAATAATATATAATACAAATTATTAAATACATATATTATTTAAAATTCAATAATATAATTATAATTTAAAAACTTATTCCATTAAATAAATTAGACATAAAGCCAGAGCTCCAAGTCGAGGTTGGCGCAATCCCATCTATCTATTAATATACTAAATGAGAGTAGTTTTTATATTTACATCTTTGCCACTTTTCTTCTAAAAAACATTACATCATCAATATTATTTTTTTATTTTATTTAACAATTCATTTATATTATCATGTATTTTCATACAAATAAATAATAATAAAAAACTTAATAAAATTACATTGTGTCCTTTCATTTTTCATCAATTTTATTTTGTTTTGAATTTATTTTATTTACCAATTTTTTAAACAAATACATAGTTTTTTTATTTTATCATTTAAGTTGAGATAATTTTTTAACATAAAATTCTAATTTTTGTATGTTTTATGTTTACTTTTTTATTCTGTTAAATTTCTTTATACACATATTATACGTCTTCAAACGAATTAAGTTCGAATGAGTTTATATGATTTTATTTATTATATCTTTGAATGAATTATCGTGTTGAATCACACAAGTTGCGAGTGTAAAACTAGTTCCTAAGGAAAGCACGACAAGATTCCATTGAAAGATCATCCGAGGGTGTACTTGTAATTTGAGGAGGGATGCTTTGCTCATACGAACACGCTGTCGTTTCAAGCTTTAGAAAAGTGGGGGCTTTGGGGTGGCTCGGACGGTGTCGTTGACGGAAGAATTGGCCCACATGAATCATTTCCTTCTCATGTGAAATGATTGTTGCCTTATAATTTTGTTCACTCATAAATTCCTTCTACCTAAAACTTCTTTGTGGTGCAAGTTTTTACGTATTGTTTTAAATTCTTAAACCTTTCAACATAAAACACATGTATACAGAGTAATGGTTGCATTTAAAACATTGAGAGAGATCGTAATGTTTACTTTGACCGATCGATTCAAATATTTCACTAGGTTATAAGATTGAAAGTAATCATGCTTGTGAAAATAAATAAATAAAATAATCATGCTTGTGAAGTGACGGCTTTATTTGATCGACATGTTCCAAAGCCAGCCCGATTTTTTTTACATATTTTCTATGGATCAGTGGCATATTAAGTATATCGAATTTAGGTTATAATATGTAATTTGAATGATGCACAATTAATATTTTTTAATATTTTAATGTGCATGTTATTATTTGATTTTGAAACCTTACTGTACATTATGCAAGATTCTAGAGAAGGAAAAAAAAAATTAATGGTCATAATTTGATTAGCGGACAACAAAATTTTGGTTTTAATGATAAAGTCCAGAATGGTGGGTGGAAGTGGGGACTGAAGGGAGTTGTAGCCAGCCTGAGGAATAAATTGAATGTGTGGGGAATATAAAAAGAAAATAAGTTGTGATGCAAGGCTAATCAAGTCATTTAATTACTCCAACAAATTTTCAACTTATAGCCAAACATGCATTAATAAAACCCTAATCATTCAGAACAATATTGTTCGAATTATTCAATGAAATTCTCAGAAATTAACTGAAAACATGTCATATGATTTATTATGTGGTTTGATAATATTTTCATCAAATGTCAAGATTGACGAATGCATTATTTCCTTTTATATGTAGAGAGATTAAAAATAAATAGTAGCCCCTTATTAGACAGCCTAAATGATGTAGACGTATATAAATAAACTATTTTCATGACCTAATGAATAGGATAGAGACGAATCAAACAAATAAGTTGACATGTCTACATCATTTAAAATGGTCGTCTAACACAAAATATATATTAGGTTTCATATAATCTGGAACCAGTAATCAATCTCATAATTGTGAGTTTGAAATTGAGCATTGATTTTCTTTTGGAGGAAAGGAATCCCTTCAATCATCAAATCTAAAACGAACTGAATACAAGCAAGCACATTTTCTCTATTTATAATAATAACACATGCATTTTTTCCATCAACCTCAATAGTATAATACAAAATATCACTGGGAAATCGTTGAGTTTATCAACTTATTTAACGAAATGATTATAATAATAATTTCGGAAAAAAAAAATCAACCAGGGTTACGAATACGGTGATGGTGATTTTAGAGAAAGATGGTTGTTTTGGCATTGTTATCTTGTTATAATACAAAAAGCAGTAGAAAGTGTGATTCTGAATGCAAGCATGAAAATGAATTGTTTGGCCCAAATCCAATCCACTAAATAAACTAGAAAACCTGAGGTTATTGGGTTTGGTAAGAAGTGACAATGGATGGCTGAAAGCGGGGCCACTAGAGTAGAGCTTGCTTTTTGGGTAACTTAAAAGCCTCGACACCAAATCGTCCTTTGCTCGTAAACAATTATTCTTTGTTTCCAGTTTTTTCTTTTCACCGTCCACCACATTGCTCTCACATACCTTGTATACATGTATTACTATTATTATTATAGAAACACATTAGCTTTAAATAGTAGGTTAATCAGGTTTGTTTACCAGAATAACTTAGTCGTCAATATTAAAGAGAATAAATTGACTACTCAATTCCCTAGATAATGTCATCTTTTGATAACAATCAGGACTTGCACTAGATGAGTCTTCGTGTTCATCAATTTAAATTCTTTAATGACTAATTACTTATCCTTAAATTATTATTTAAGGATATTTATAATAAAAAATAAATTTATAAAAACATTAAACTGCTAATCTCCATCCCCAGATGTTTAGGGATTTAGGGAGGGTTAATTAGGGATAGAGATCGTGGTCTAGGATGCTTTGAATTTTTTTTTATCTTTTAATTAAAAAGAAAAATAAAACATAAATATACATATGAATATTTCAGAACATTTATAATGAAATATAAGTATATAAATTAATTATATTGTGAATTTTTTTAATTGTCGATATTTCACAAACCCGTGAGTCAAATTGAATTTAAAATTGAAAGGATAAATTGATACATCAACGATATGCTAGCGTCATGTGTGATTCATCGATTAATTAGCACCGTCAATGACTAATGATAAAAGAACCTAAATTAAGAAAATCGTGGGATAAAATTTCCTAACTTTGTAAACAATAAAATAAAACCCTCCAATCTTGCAATGATATTATTGATGGCAATGGGTCTGGGCCTTTAACTTGGGCTACTGCTCATAGCTTTACTCTATGGTATCAATTGTTTTTTATACGGTTTCCTACCCATATTTCATTAGGGCTGGCCTCTCACCAATCCTCCTATATTTGAATTTTTGTCTATATTCGCATTCAATCTATCACACGAAGTTGTGTGTTTTCATTTTACTCTATGGCTAAAAAAACTGAACTCAAACATAATGTAAGAAAATTTTTATTGTTAGGAGCTGTTATAAATAAAATAAAATGGGTTATCTCTTTTCCCCGTATTAACATGCGGAAATGTTATAATGTAATTACGTAAGAGAATACGTATATCGTTTTATGTATTATGCATTGCATGAGAGGACAATCCCTTCGTATTATGCATATTTAGTTTACATGGCCTGTGAATATTTTTTTGTGAGAAATAAAAATGAATATCACACATTTAAAATCCAATACGCTGTTGATATTTATAAAAAACATAATAATGATTCTCATTGTAAGGTATATGATTGAGATATTTTTTTCCTTTTAGATATTTTGTACTTTCTATTTTGTAAACAACTCTTAGTTTATTGAACAATAAGATTCAACTTCATCCATATAAAATAATAAAATTGGTCTTTATAAGCATGCATAGTTTATTATTGTAGAGCTGCGGAAGAGGATATTGGGCAAACATGACACGCTAGCTCTGCATAACTTCATCTATCCAATTATAGAAAAATATTTTAATTTGATAAAAAAAAAATACATTGATCCATAAATACTCTTCCCCCTATCATTTCCTTCTCAACTGTAAATTCATCGCCGTTTCAGCGGCCGTTGTGTGTGCTTCAAATTATGTCGTCCTTAACTTCTCTGCTCACCAGAAGAAGCAGGCCGATCGCTCTTCGGCTCACCCTAAGAGGATTCTCATCTGCTGCTCCCAATTCAATCGTTCGACCGAATGGTAGAATCCACAAGATATTAATCGCCAATAGAGGCGAAATTGCATGCAGGATTATGCGGACTGCCAAGCGTTTAGGTATTCGGACAGTCGCCGTGTACAGTGACGCCGACGAGCGGAGCTTGCACGTCAAGTTGGCCGATGAAGCTGTTCGTATTGGACCGCCACCGGCTCGGCTGAGCTACTTGAGAGCTGACTCCATCATTGAAGCCGCTTCTAGAACCGGCGCACAGGTTGCAGATTATGCTGATTTCTACGTTTTAATGCAATGTGATTTATGCGGCTTGATTTTCAGTTGAGGATATTTATGAGTTATATTGCGTAGTTTACTTTATTTTCTATTTAATGAACCATCACGATATATTTAATCGAATGTCAGCTCAAATATGGAATAACTTAGGACGCACCAGTTGTTGCTAAAGAAGTGTGAGAGGGTTGAGGCTTTTTCTTTTTGAAGTTGAATGTCAGAAAAATGAGGATTTAGAAATTCACAACATTTGTTAATTGGCTTGTTTAGGTGGAACGATTTTATGGTTTGTCGCAAATTTGGCTTAATTGAACTCTATGTGAGGATATCAAAACTATGGAAATATGTGAGTTTGATTTGCATAGATGGAACTCACTAAAGCTCAACTTGTATTTAGATTGCCATGTGATTTCGTTTCAATGAATTCCACTAAAAAAATTGAGATTACATGATTTATTCAGTCTGGCTTGTTCTTCCATGTAAGTCATGAGCTTTCTAGACATAGGCACTCTTTAGACCTTGAGTTACGGAATGGGAACTTTGGAAGTTTGCAGCTCCCCTGAAAGGCCATGTTAGGATAACTTTCTTTTCCGGTTTAGATTTCCCAAAATGTGATTTTTACAGTTGTAATTAGCACATACCTAACGGCGTTTATAAGAATATGAGTAAAGCAGGAAATTTGCTTTGAGCAACTATAGTGCTCGCACTTTTTCGTTCTAAATTGGTGTATATTGCATGGCTGTATTTTTACACTATCATGTCCCGTTACTATGTGTTCCCGAGACATATTTTTAGAGTGTGATGTCTTCTTGTGATACGTAGGCTATCCACCCTGGTTATGGTTTCTTATCTGAAAGCTCTGCATTTGCTCAACTTTGTGAAGATGAGGGACTTATGTTTATTGGGCCTCCTGTATCTGCAATTCGTGACATGGGTGATAAAAGGTAAAGCAACAGAGCATTTTATTATCCACTTTTTGCTAAGGCTTCCTTATGTCCCCTTCTTCTTCTACTCATCTCTCTCTCTTTCCCTTCTTGTTGGTTCTCTTCCATATCCTGTGCAATAGCTCACTTATATCACACAACCATACTCCTATGCACAAGTGTCATAAGTACAGAATTTCAAATGTTTTTAATGTCAGTCAGAAAGAGGTGGAGAGATTAAACATAAATGACAATGTTCATACTTCATATTAAAGTTATGAACAAAATGCAAAATCTGATGTCAATTGTATGTTTTTGGTTTATTAATTGGTTATCATATTGGTCTTGTGCTTCTTTGTAATGATGCATCTTTTTATATTTTTGCAACTTCATGTCTAGCTATTATGATAAATTTATTGGGAGTTCATGCATTTTGTTGTCTTAGCCTTGTTATTATTGTGCTCCAGTGCGTCAAAGAGAATAATGGGCGCAGCAGGGGTACCTCTTGTACCTGGATATCATGGCAACGAACAAGATATTGATTTGATGAAGTTAGAAGCAGATAAGATTGGATATCCTATATTGATAAAGCCAACTCATGGAGGTGGAGGAAAGGTGATACTACTTTCTAATTTATTTATTATTTCTTACATTATTGTTGGTTCAAGTATCATTGGAAAAATGCTCTTTCTTCTCTAAATACATGAACATTCTTTATATTATGCATTAAGCCTTTTGTTTCTTATATCTGTAAATTTATGTAACAAGTTGAGCATGGAACTGAGGCTTGTTGTGTTTGGACATGCCCCAGAGCATCAATCTTGAATCAATTATAGTTAACGAGCAGTAGGTGCCTAAAAAAATATTCGGTTACTGGGGGAAGATCAATATAAATCTAATGCCAGATCAGGATCAACTAGGATGGAACACAAACTATGCCGGTTTGCATGTGCTGTGTAAGATCTAATTGTTTGGTCCATTTCAGCCTACTTTTTAGTTCTCAATGTTTCCAAATTTAGTTTATCAGGTTGTGTTGGTTCGTTGTATGGTAATAAAACTATGCATGGGCAAATTATTTTGAAATTTGAAAAAATATAGGTTTGAAAGTGGGATGTGTCTGGCTGATTGTATTTTTTCACTATATGTTATGGTGGGACCCACTTTGGATTTGCGGTTTGATGAAGAATAATATGTATGCAGTCGGTCCCAAGGGAATGGTCTTGCAAGTTTAACAATTGATAATATAGGTCGAAAAAAAGTGTTTTGCGATCTCCCATCTATTTAAAAGTGGGTGTTTTGGGAGTGAAATGAAACTACACAAACATAGATTTAAGTGTTTCACATAATAAATAAAATTCAAATGAACATATATTCCTCATTGTTTTTTGCTCCTTGTTCAATTGAGAGATGCAAAATTAGAAGAGAAGGATCCTGGATAGAGTATTGATTGCACTCGTCAAACTATCGACAGTTGCCTCTTGTTGTATCTTACTGTTTCCTCAAGGTTTTTCCACCAAGATATTATTTATTCTTTGTTTTTTTCCCTTTCTATTGTTTCTTGATTTTTATGTATAACCTGAATTAGGTCACTGATCTCTTTGAAGCATTATTTGGATCTTGCCACACTTTAGGGTATGCGGATTGTGGAGAGTCCTGAAGATTTTGTTGACTCATTTGTTGGAGCACAACGAGAGGCTGCTGCATCTTTTGGAATAAACACCATCCTGCTAGAGAAATATATTACAAAACCAAGGCATATAGAAGTACAGGTAGGCCCTCGTTTTATCTTGATTACCAGTTAAACTACTCATCCATATATTTGTCGATCAGTAATAGATTTACATGTGAGTATGTGTTCCATTTTGCTTCTGCAGTTCTTACAATTCACTAGTAAATTGCAAATTTGCACTTATAATTACAAATTTGCACACGTACTTGGATAAAAGACAGATGGAAAGAAATTATCCACTTTATGTTGTCGTAGTGAGAAAACATATTATACTCATCGGAGCTTCTAATTGTAGATTTTCGGCGACAAACATGGTAATATCATACATCTAAATGAGAGAGATTGCAGTGTCCAGAGGAGGCACCAAAAGATTATTGAAGAAGCTCCTGCTGTAATTCTTCTGTCAAGCTTTTCTCTTATCATTTCTAATTGGTGGTTGACACTGATTATTGCTCTCTGATATCTGACAACATTTCATGTATGCAGCCAAACATCAACAATGATTTTCGTTCACAATTGGGACAAGCAGCTGTGTCTGCTGCCAAGGTTATCTATATTCCATTGCCTTACTTGTTTGCCCCTTTCTCTTTATGTGGTGGCTCACTGTTGATTGCCGCTACTAATAGAGATTATGGAGAGTTCTTAAAAATAGTTTCTTTTCTTGATCATCCGGGGATGTGGTAAACTCATTTCAGTTTTATTGTTTTGCTGTATTATTATAAAGTCGTTTACATTTTTCAAGCTTAAATATCAAACTTTGTCGACTCTGATGTTGCTCTATCTCCTGCTCTCTCTCAAGCTCCCCGCTGTACTTGTTTTCTTGTTTATCAGTATTTATTACCTGAAAATCTCTGTAAAAATAGGAAATAATTGGGTTGATCACATATGGTATTGGAGCCATTTATCCTCTAAAGATGGCCACTGATTCCAGTTCAAATTGTTTCTTTTTTCATGAATCCTCATAATTATTTTTCTATACTATATATTTGTAGGCAGTCAATTATCACAGTGCTGGTACTGTTGAGTTTATTGTTGATACCCTTTCTGGAGAATTCTATTTTATGGAGATGAACACCCGTCTCCAGGTGATTGGACAACTCCATGGCATTTCTTCTATTTATTCTATTCTATGATTATATACTTGTGAATGTCGAAAATCCTTGCAGGTTGAGCATCCAGTTACTGAGATGATTGTTGGTCAAGATCTTGTAGAGTGGCAAATACGTATTGCTAATGGAGAACCTCTTCCAGTTAGTCAATCACAGGTGCCCTTGTTAGGTAAGAATTCTTCTATGTGGGAGCTTCAGATCCACCATCTTGACATGGTGTGCATATATGTGGTGTTCTGCAGTTGATTTTGAACTATTTATGCTGAGCTTGAGTTGAGATACATGTCAGATCTCAGATTGTATTGAGTTGAGGTCATGTAATCTATCATGCTATGATTCTTGTAGCATTTATGTTGTGCTATAGAACATTGATTTCTATCATTTTCCATTATTCTGATAAGACAGAAAGCTTTTCATTGAGATATTGTCTTGCAGGATCATAAATTTTCACTAAACATCTCTCACCCTTCATGAGTTCTTACATGATACTTTCTTAATTATTTTATGCAGTAAAATATTAATCTTTTCCGTTTCACACCTAGATAGTAATTAGTGGTGACCTAATCTAATGATTAGCTCTCAATTTGTTCCAGATTATTGTGCCTGAAATTTAATGGCAACATTCCCCATTCCTTGGTCTTATTCAGGATTCCTTTATTGAATTTTCTCGTAATAGGCCATGCTTTTGAAGCCCGAATATATGCTGAGAATGTTCCAAAAGGATTTCTACCGGCAACGGGAATACTTCATCATTATCATCCTGTTCAAGCTTCGTCTGAAGGTACATAAAGTAAGAATGATGACCTAACCGAATGAAAAGCTGCCCAACTTAAAAATCTACTTCATTTGATCGGTTTGATATGCCCATGGAAACTAGTGGTGCTAATGAAATGAGTATTAAATACCTGGATTTCATTTTGTGTATTTTGCTTTCCATCCAAACTATGCCACCTCTTCTCATCATCCATAATTTTTGCCCCGATCATACCTGAACCATCTGACTGTTGCTACTTTCCATCTCCATCTATTTCCAAAAATAACATCTTATGAATAATCTAGCTTTGGATGATAACTGCAGAAACTCGAATAGTTTCGTTTGGCAATAGACTAGGAAAAAAATTTAGATTATAATTTTTTGTTATAGTTCGGATGAGAAAGAGGAATTCCCCGTATTTTTGCTTTTCGATGTTGTTTCAGACGTCATACTCTTTCAGTGTAAAATTTTGCATTCTATCTACATCTTTTTTGTTGTTGCTTTGGATGCCACACTCTCGCTATGTCATGTGCCTCTTTTCTTACATTTAATTAATTCCAATTGCCAGTTAGGGTGGAGACGGGAGTCGAGCAGGGAGACACTGTTAGCATGCATTACGATCCCATGATAGCTAAACTAGTAGTATGGGGAGAAGATAGAACCGGTGCATTGATTAAATTGAGGGATAGCCTGTCTAAGTTTCAGGTATTGCGAATTTGCAATATACTTGTAGCTTTTATTTTGTTGCATGTGATTTTAATTTGGTTGTTAAAAGGGTTCACGTTTGTCTGAGCTTTCATAGAGATGCATACCACATATTACATATAAGATGGTTAAATTACCAGTCATGAATATATTTTAGGCGCAATACCTTTTTATATAACATTGTGCTGAGGGAAATACGATTATTTGCCAATATTAACGGTAATTTCTCATAATATGATAAGCAAACAGTTTCCTTTAGCTTATTTGGACCCTCTTCGGAGAATTTTATATTACATTGATAGTGGTGGATATTCTGTCTCGCATACGGGATTCAGAGTGATCTCCCATGGCATAAAAAAACATTTCATAAGTCCATGAGGGAAAGGAACAGGATGAAGAACATGATAATCAACACTATTGATCAGGTTATTATTTGCTTGGACTTTCAGAGATGTTATGCAAACTGCAGAGGAAGTACATTGCTATACAATTCTTACTTTAAACACTAGCTCATTTCTTTCCACGCATGAAATTTTAAAATTGTAGCAAATCATTTAATTTCCTCAGTTTACTGAAAGACTAGTTTTTCTTTCATGTTCAATTTATTATCTTGTATCCCCACATACCCCTCCAGTTGGCTGGATTTTTTCCAGAGCTGCTGGTTTATGACTAGCTCGTGATGATCCCCTTTGGGTAATAGAATATCTCGGTGCCTTCTCTTTTTCATTTTAGAATTCAGTAGAGCGTGGATCCAAAAGTATAGGAATTAGTTCTAATCCCTTGTCCCAGGTCTTGGTTCTGATTAGAATCTGATCATTAACTTTTATAGGTTGCAGGTCTGCCAACCAATATTGATTTTTTGTCAAAGCTAGCAAATCATGAAGCTTTTGAAAATGGAGAAGTTGAAACACACTTCATCGAGATGCATAAAGATGATTTGTTCATTGATCCAGACGACAACTTATCAACTCAGGAAATGTACAAGGCTCCTGTACATAGTGCAGCCATTGCAGCTGCTTGTGTTTGTGAAAAAGAGCATGTAGCAATGAGGGCAAGTTCTCCTGGTAATTTTTAGGCTTCAACTCCCTTATAGCTCAGGGAACCTGTTATGTTCAGATTGGCTGATCTACCAGTAATTTTCACAGGTAGCTGTTCTGTATGGTATTCTAATCCTCCTTTCCGGTTAAATCATTTTGCTAAGCGCACAATTGAGCTTGAATTGGAAGATGAATCTAGCAAGGGTGGTCAAGAACTTTTACCTCTAGATGTCACATATGTGCAAAAAGGGAAATACCTAATCAAGGTATTCTTTTCTCCTCTCTTTCAAGCTGACTTTTTTTTTCTTTTATAGTTCTTCAGATCATACATACTTATACTCGTTAATTATAATCTACATCTTAACCATCAATATGCCTTTACAGACGGGAGGTAGCAGTTTTCCTGATCTAGAGTTGAATGTAGTGCACATAGGTGACCACGACTTTCGAGTTGAACATGATGGTTTAAGCATAATTGCCAGCATAGCCGTTTACCAGAAGGTGAGATTTTCAGCCAAATTAGCATCAAAACAAGTTTTATTTTTCAAATATTTTTCTGTCAACTTGTTTGCCCTTCTTGCTTGTTTAAGGATAGTCACATGAGTTTAATGCTGTGCATTCACCGGGAGTACTAATTCAAGAATATGAATGCTTTCGACATTGCAGGATCAGATGGAGAACATCCACATCTGGCATGGATCATGCCATCATCATTTTAAACGTAGAAACAGACTTGATCTTGTCGACACTGATGAATCCCATCAACACAGGCATTCTACTGAGGTTTCTTCACACCCCCCTGGGTCTATTGTGGCT
>AYJT01037717.1:0-36317 GCA_001278415.1 Ocimum tenuiflorum
TAAGTAAGAGAGCCCACCTCGATCCTTGTGCAAAATGGGTGTTCGGGATCTACAAATATTTACTGGTCGCGTTCTGTGAATTATGAATCCCTCGGTCAAGATTCGCTATTTAACAAACCTTAATCGCTTAATTATACTAGCTTAATGTTACTGATCGTGTATCGCGTTGGTTAAAGGTACTGACGGGAGTCGAGTCCCTGAGGGGTATTATCGAGCTTGGCTAGGGATAGTCGAGCTCAAGATATAATTTGATTGAGTTACAGTGAGATTTCATTGGATTCTAGGGTTGCGTGGCACATTTTGGCATTTTCTCAATTTGCATGCCAATCGAGTCTAGGAATTTTTGAAAATAGATTCATTGATAAAAGATGATTCAAAAGAATCTTTAATTCGAGAGGTTTGATTTGAAATATGTGAAAATTCACAAATTTCAGAAAATTCGGACATATAATAATGACGGTTTGTGTAAACCAACTGTGGGTATCGATTGAATTTGATTTGTAGGGTTAATATTGGTGTATATGGATGTTTAGCGTCGATTAATATAGAATTTGGCAAATTTTTGAAAGTGAGACTCGATCGGGTATTTATTGGCTCGATCAAGCATCAATTGACTCCATCGGGAATCGATATGCTCAGTCAAGTATTGATCGACTCGATCGGCATCGATCTGCTCGATTGACCTGATCTACTCGATCGGACACTCAATCAACCCGATCTACCTCTCAAAGTTAGTGATATACCTCTGGTTTTGGGTATTTTTCCGGCGGTTTAACTCCGATCAACCTCTCATAATCGACGTCCTAGGAAGTATAAAAGATGTTTTACACATTAGAACTTGAAACACTTCAAATGGCAGAGGAAAATGAGAGAGAAACCCTTACCAAAACCTCAACTTTAACAAAGATTTTCTATCACCTTTCTTCCCCGGTGAAATGCAGCGGTTTTCCGGCGACCTCTTCCTTCTTTCTCACTTCCACGTTCTCTTCCTCCCACTTTGGCACTCTCTGAATTGGTTTAGAGGAGAAATGCGGAAAATGGAGTTCCTCTCAAAGTTTTTGATCGAAAGAATAGGGGTAGAATTGGTAGTTCCATTTTCGCCCAATCATGGATGAGTTTGGGGAGGGTAAATTAGTATTTTGGCAACCAAAGAGCAGATGCATAGGATTTGGTGAGGATCTTTCTTCCTCATGAAGGTTGTGAGCTGCGGTGTCATTATTTAATTTCGTTGGTGCACTGCGACTCCACCATGTGCCATTTTCTCCACTTTTTTGGTGGCTTTTACACCCTTGAGTGTTTTTTCTACTTGTTTATAACTTCACAATTTGTTGTGGTGTGAATGGATCGACGTGCATGGAAAAAACATGCAAAAATCAAAATTTGACAATCGTTTTGACGAAACTGGACGTTCAAACAAGCTCGTTGCTCGTGGAGTTTGGATAAGACGTTCATGTTGGCAGCATACCCACTCATTTGTGCTAACAAACTTGCAAAAACTTGTCATGCAAAGCAACACATTTGCATGCAAATATATTTGCTATTTCTTGCGTTCTAAGTTATGTTGTTTGTTCGTTTGGTGTCAGATCTTTGCTCGGAAAGTTGTGTTGCGTAAGGTTTTTAATTACGCTCGAATTTTTACGATCAGTTGGTGCTGGTGGTTCATCGTTTGTAAAATGATGAATTTATTTCGTCTAATTAATCTTCAAAAATTAATACTGGAATATCGGATCATCAGTTCTCAATACTGATTGCACCGTATTATCATGTTTTAAATTACGAACGCAACAGTATATTGAGTTCGTTAAACTAAATTCGATTGATCGTTGTGGCGTATTTGAATAATCAAATAATTAATAATCGTAATTTAATAATTAATTATTAAACTTATAATTAGTGTAAATGAAATCTTTTATAAAATTTCAAGTTATTACATATTTCCACATTATTAATGAAGCGTAATGATTTGATTTGAATATCTTGGTCATTTGCAAGATACGATGTAAAAAGAAGGGGCATAAAAGTTTGACGTCAAAATACTTATCTTCGCTACTTGCAAGATACAATGTTAACTACCAAGAAAATCAATTTTAGTAATACCTTATCCAATTTTAGATAGAATGCATATCTCAAAACTTAATAAATACATTTCTTGTTTTCACTTGTCCGATTATGTTTCTTACAGAATAGATATCGCAAAACTTAATAAATATATTTCTTGTTTTCACTTATTAGATTATGTTTCTTACAGAGAGTTCTTTTTTTTTTCCCTGAAAGAAGAATAATAAGTAATTCATGTCTCCACCGTGTTTTCGTAACATCTTGTTGGGTGGGGTGATGGACATATTTTTATTGCTCAAATAACTTTCAGTCAACTACTTTAAATAAGATTCCTTAACACTATACAGTACAATATAATCCTGGTAAATTGCACAAAAGCCCTTTACAGTTACCGTTAAAAATTACGCTAATTCTCTCTGAATTCATACAGTTCATTATCTGTGGAATGTAACTTCTTTCCTAGTGTTTATCTCCATAATCGAATGTTGGTTAAACAATTGAAGTCGGAAATGTGTGCCTCCAGGCAAGGCCATTATCAAATAAACCTTACATCAAACATCACAAAAGATTCATGTCAAATTTCATTATCATTTACAAATTCAATTCGAGTCCTAATGTCTGGTCTAATTAGATCAGACAAATTACATGTCAAAATGGCAGATCTCGTGACCTGCAAGTATCATATTTTACATCACTTGCTTATGCCAACTCATCCATATTACGTATAAACTGTTAAAAGTGGGGTATGATGCTAATGGCATTTCCTGTCAATTTTGACCTTTGAAACTAAACGATAAAAAATATGTATATTAATATATATTTTTAATAATGTACCCGAATATATTATTCTAAAGCATTGACACATGTCAATGAGTACAAAAATCTAATGACGAAAAAACAATCACATAAACGAACAAAATCACAATGTTGACAAGCTTCAGCGTAAAGCAAAATTCAATGGAATCGTGCACGGCAAATATGTTTTGAGTTCACGAAACTATACTTCTTATCTACAAACTACACACTAGTGAACCATGCGCTAGTACAAAATTTTATCTGAACCAACTGAATAACTAGTGAATGCCAGCACTATAAAAAATGGGAGAATCAAACAGGAAAATTAACGATTACGAAATCGAAGCCCGCACATAGGTGGGTCGTTATAAGTGCCTTTGTGGAAGCAGCAGCTCTATCATATATAATGGTGCAGCTTTTTTAAGGAATGGTGGAAGGCATTCTATAGAGTTTTCACTTGTTAGCAGCTGAGCAACACACATCCACATATATATATATTCATATATGAGAGAAGAAATTAGTGCAATTAGTGATTAAACCTCTATCCTTAGGCGTCGCAGTTCAGCCTGAAATGTAGAACTTGACGTCAGGGTTCGTCGAGCAAGGGCCCTTATATCCTCCCTTGAACAGTCCCGTGAAATACGAACTAATTCCCAAAGAGCTCCTCCACTGATCATGTCTTTCGCGTTGACCTCTGTGAAGGCAGAGGATATGAATATTTATCAACGTGGTAAATGACTGAAACATGCTTGGAAACCAAGATAGAAGTGGTAGTGATGATTACCATGCTGTGCCAGGTGGCAGAGTGCGAGCTCAACATGGCGTCTGATTAGGGAAGCTTCACTGTTAGCATTTTGTACTATCCATGGCAATGCACCATCTTCTATCAAGAGAGATCGTCCGTGTCTTGTTCCTGTAATTGAAGTATGCATCAGTTACTGAAAACCTATGCTAAGCCATTCGGAGATTTGTGGATGGTTTATAGACAATGTCATGAGATAGCTTGAGAGACTTGTACAATTGCAATCATCAGAATTTCTTCTATCCATTCTATGTAAGAATTTACCTTGGCCAGATGCCCTAGATTCACACTTTGCAAAATTTGCAATACCACGGGCAACTTGAGAGAGAACATCAGGATGCCTACATCTCACCATCCCTAGGAGAGCTTTGATGCCACCTTCTGACCTCAGCCTCATTTGTAGTTTATCTGAAAATCACACACAAGATTGAGAATCGAGAAAATCACTAAAATGAGACCAGTTCTATACTGCTCATGGGACAAAATGCCTTGAATAAGCAAAATAAGATAAACGTACCATTGCCACAGAGATTAGCAAAAGCTCCGGCAACCATTCTAAGAGTCTGAGGATCATCGGCATCAGTAGCTGTCATAGCTAACAAACATAGTCCACCTTGGGCCATTATGAGCTCTTGATTAGCCTCTGATGAAAGAAAATAAAATAGCAGCTTCAGTTAGATCACTAACGTCAATAATCAATTCTTGAAAACAGAAAAATCCAAGATTTACTGGATACAAACTAGCAAATATAGTGAAACACAAACTACAACCCAACAAACAATATGTACCATTCATAGCAAGATTCGCAATTGCACCAGCTGCGATTCTACGAATTGTTTCATCCTCATATGTTCTAAGGAGCATTAACAATGAAGTGAGACCACCAGCTTCAACTATCTTTTCCTGATTTGCTTCTGTAAAAATGTTCATGTTTCTCATCAGTGTCAAACAGTCAATCATTCTCAAATATAAAAAAGTCTAATCATGATAACTAAAATTCTGACGGGACCCCAAATAAGGCATTAATAAAAGCACTAAAACTATGTGATGTTCTAAAATCATAATTCTGCAAATATACCATTTTCAATCATTACTAATCATCAAAATCCCATATAGCAAGATATCTCCAGAAGAATGAAAGACAAATCTGACAAACTCAAGATGATGATAACTTTGCAGGTATAGCATTTAATTTATGAGATCAGAAAGAACATGATCGTATCAGATGATGCGTATAAGAGTGAAAGTAAAGTACCTTCTGCCGCTAAGTTGGCTACCACTTTTACTGCATGAATCCGCACATTAGGATCATCTGACTCGAGCAACGATAATATCTTTTGCAATCCAACTGTATATCAAGAGAAAAGATGAATACAAACACTTGAAAGAGAATCTTAATGACATTGCACAAAAATCCTAATCAGCACCTTGTTCGTGAAGGTTTGTAATAGATGCTCTTTCTCCAATACTACCATCTCTAGAGCGCATATGATTAAGTGGCGCTAGAGAATCTAGACCAAGTAGGGTATTGCCTGAGTTGGATCCATCTGGATAGCTCCTGCTCTGTGGGCGTAAGGTCAAGAAAAGCTGAGCTAATTATCAAAGTAATGTTGCTTTAGAAAAACTAAGATATAAATATAATAGATTGCCTTCAGTATTAGTACTCCAACAAATTTCTACAAAAAGATTTACAAATTTAGCTAGAATAGTCCATTACAATATTAGGGCAAATGACTCGTTGAAGTAAGAACCTGATTTAGAATATATCCGACGATCACAAAACAAAATGCTTAAAACATCTTATGCATAAGATCCAATAGAAAGCATACTTGATTAGTTTCGATAGACATATGTGCCAGTTGACTCCTCAAAACCCTCACTTCTTCTTCAAGTTTCCTTTTCTGACGACACTCCTCTTCAAGCACTTGTTGAAGGCTAAATTCATCACAGTTTCCATTTGCCAACTATGCAACATTGGTTAGTAGCAGGTACCCAGTCATGTTCGACCCAAGGAATGTATAAACACATATTAGAGTCAAAATCATTTTTCACTATACAAACCTCCAATTTCGAAAATTTAAGTAGCTGATCTTTTAGGTGATGAATTTCCTCTTCAGCTGCTTTTCGTAGGCAAATTTCATCTTGAAGTAATTTTTTTAGCTCAGCAACCTCTTCATTACCAGCACCAGTGTTAGCCTGCAAAAGAGCAACTAAATGACTTGAATTGAACTTGAAGTTAGTGAAATAAAGAGTATTCACATCTTATTTCTGATCTTGTTTAACTTCAATATATATACTCATTTCCAAGTAAAATGGATGCAGACAAGTGCATTGCGCACCTTTGTGCTCATGGATGAGGTCTTCAATTGGAGTCCTTCAATTGAATATATATTTGCAAAAGATTTGGTAGCTATCTTGCTTACCTCATACATATATAAGAGTGTGGCACTGGTTTCAACTTTTTTACATGATATTACAGTATACTTACTAAATGACCACTAAACCATAATATTCAATGAAAAGAGAATTTTAATGCTGGTGTGAGATTACTTCTACGTTGACCCCTGATGAAAGTAGTCAATCTAATATGAACTTAAACAATATGTCGGAGCAAGTAATACTACCACTACAGGAAATGACAGTTGCAAAGCCAGACTACCTCTCCATTGATAGTATGCTTTTGCTGGTTAATGGCCCACTTCTCCTCAAGCTTCTTAATTGACTCTATATAATCCATCTGGCATTTGGTTTTTTCCTCCTGATAAGAAAATGAAAAAGGGTCAGTACAAACAAGACCAAATAGATGAAGTTCATAACTTTTGTAAGGTTATTTGTAATGGCCAAAAATGACTGGTACTGAAACTGCAATTACTGACACAAATTAAACTTTCTCTTCATAATCCAAGTAGTTAAGCTTTAATAATCTATGTAGCACCAAGATTAGCCTTGAAGCATAGATTGAGCTATAATCAAATATATATTGTAAACTAAAACGGAGAGATGCAGCAAATATACCTCTAAAGCTTCCACATAACTCATTTCAGCCTCAGCAACACGTTTCTGTGCTTCTAATCTGATTTTCTCAATCTCATTTTTATGAACCTTTTGCTGTCTCTCATTCTCAGCAATAAGTTTATCAATTTCCATCTCCAATCTTTTGGCCAAACTCTTGTAGTCAAATTCTTCCTTAATCTTCAGCATGTTCTCCACCTTCATAGCCTGGGATAAATCAGAGTATGCAGATATATCATGACTAAAACCTAGTTCCACTGAAGACATCATTTCTGTCTTCACTGATTGAATGTATGCGAGAATTTCACTTGTTACTTTGCTATGGGTCATAATGTCTGGTACTTGAAAACTCACCCTTTGTCCAAACAATATGGTACTTGCAGTCTCTGCTCGATGGCGTGGAGATGGACCGATTGTGATAACTAATGACGTTCTGGATGTCCCTGCATTATACCAGCAAATACCAAGTCAGATCAACCAAGTTCAGAACCATATTCCAACTCCTTACATTTAGATTGTTTCAAACGAGGCAATGGTGTAGCCTATGGGGTTAGGTCATGACATGGTATGGGTGAAAATACCTTAATCTCCAACTTTTGGAAAAGTTACAATTGGGATGACTGTCATAATACTTCAGTGATGTTCACATCTAATATATATTCAAAATGAGCAGAAACACTCACCTCCAAATGAATCTTTAAGTAACCTTGTAAGCTTTGAATCACGAACTGGGACATGAGCACTATTCTCTGCCAAGGCATTTATACATTTTCCTAAAGCACTAAGCGAAAGATTTATAGACTTGGCTTCTTCTAGCATGTGTCCCTCGCTTCCTAGAAGAAACAACAAAAAACTTACCAGAAAAATTCCAAATAATTACCCACTAAGAACTTGCAAATGTTAAACAGGGAAACAAGTTTTATCCTCGCTGACTCGAATTTAGCAACTGAGACAGTTTTTTTCAAGTCAGCATGAACAAATTTGAAAGACCAAAACTCTACATCCAGAGTAAATTTATTCCGGTGATGGATTGACTAGGTTCAATGGAGCAGATATGAAACAGATGTTATCTGAGAAAAACACACAGCTGCAAGTAGAAAGTTGTCTTAGACGGAAGTCCAAAGACCTGATTTGTGAATGCGCTCCGAACCAGCAAGATCTACAACAATCAATTTGCCTTTACGTAGAACAGGAGGCCTCACATTACCAACCAAATTAGAGCGATTCTGTGCTTCCAGAGAAAGTTCATCTGCATCCAGTATAGACTTCTTCACATGTACCTATACTACGACAAATCAGATTCATAGCTGCAGACACGAAACCAAAAGGGGAGCATCAAAACATGAAACAGTCAACATTAAGATTTACCATGAGAAGGGCGTGACTTCGGGAAGATTCAGTATTCAGTTTAGTGTTAGCAGCAATCCTATGAGCTTCCCCTACGCGTAAAAGTTCGATAAAGCTCTGCTGGTCTCTGATATCCACGAGAGTGGCCCCTGGCAGTGAAACATCGCCAGTTTTCTGGTCCTCAACAATTGATATGTTATCATTTGCTGGGTTCAGTAGATCCTGAATGGTTTCCATATAAAGCTACAGCAAACCAATAATTCTAATTAGAACAGCATTAAAGATTATAAAGATCTTCTGAAAATAATTAAATCAGACGAAGAGAGATGGCCAAGATGATGGAATAGTTATTCAATCTTGTAGGTAGCATGTGCAACCTGCAAGTATGAAACTGAGATAGAATCAGTCTCTGGTGAGATGTTAGCTAGTATATCCTCCATTGCACGAACCATTATACCCCGAGCAGAAGTATCTTCATCGCCCAATCGTCCAAGTGTGTAAGTCTTCCCAGTTCCAGTTTGACCATAAGCCATCACTGTCCCATTGTAACCCTCTAAAACGCTCTGGAAAGAAAAAGGAATATAAACAGAATTCATGATAATGAGGGAGTTTTAAAAGCTTCTCAAATCGAGAAACATGATGCAACAACAAATGCATTTCATTATTAAGCATAAGTGTTCAGTTTGATGTCCAATATTAAATAAAAAATGTCTGAGATAAACTTATAATAATGAGGCAAAGATGCTTACATAAAAACAATAACACAATGAAACATATCCATCAATATCAACTGTACCCCGCGAATATCGAGAACCAAATATATTTTGATTAAACATATTGTATCTAGCATATGCTTCATAATGAAATGCCCGAAACAATAAAGCACCACAAGACTAACCTCAACAACAGGTTTGGCAACAACTTCATAGACACGCTTCTGTGATGCAAATTCAGTAAGGAGTTCATCAAACTCAAAAGTATCTGAATCCCAGTTATTTTTACGAAGTTTCAACCTTTTAAGCTGCAAACAAAAAGGTAAGGGAAAATTGCATCAAAGAAGAATCATTTGCATGGGTTGCTATAAGGTTCATGAAAGTAGACTTTTTTAAGAAGATATAAAGATTAAAATTAGTGCTGGAACCTCTGGCTGCATTTCCACACAATCAGCAAAATCTGCATCTGCTACCAGCTCTTCAGAATTTCGCGGTCGCAATCTTACAGCAACCCGTACTCTTCCTGAAACTGCCCAAGAAAGATAAATGAATCAGATCTAGCCTCCTAAAAGTTTGAATCTTCCTCTGGTAGTTTTTCATGTCTGATAAAGAAGCCTAGAAATTAAATAGTATATTGACTCAAAAAATCTTAGTGCTAAGTTCTACTAGCATAAATGGTCCATCCATATTGAATATTCATCATACTACTAAGATGATTTGCCAACTATAACCTGTACGCTGTTTCAGCTTTTAAAGGAGTGTCCCACAGAAAAATATCATTTAATCACAAAAAAGTAGAAAACTCTCAGTTTATCATCCAAATGCCTCAAAAATTACATCCATCGATCTCCACAATTGAGTATAGAATAATGGACAAATATCAAAACTCTAGACAGGGTATCCCTGTAAAATGTAGGTAAGTATAAAAACATGTGCCGCAGTTCCGCCTAATTGCAGATGTAAATGTCACCAGCATTTTCCACCACATGTGCCTATAGATCACATCATCTTCAGAGAGGAGAAAGCTCAAGTCATCATCAATTCTAGTTTTCACTTTTCTATAAAAACCACATTGGATTAGAGGAAGAAGCTCAATTCATCATAGTTTTTTGCTTTTCTATAATATCACATACATTATCCAAACATGTCGGCTAGCCGTCTTACATTACAGCGAGGTTTCTCAACTGGCTCCACACCCGATGCAAAACATAAGCAACTAAAAAATCAGAATGCATATAAAACACAGTGGCGCACAAAAACACTCGGCCAAAGACTTCCAGAAAGAAAATTAATTGCATAATTCAGACTCACCGAGCAACAATCACATTTGAAAAGGGGCAGAAATGAGAAGTAATTAGCAACAGAAAGAATCACGAAACAAGGTAAGTACCATGAGTCTAAAATTAATCAGATCGCGCAGGTGAATAAATGGTAAGTGAAGAAGAAGAGGATGCGACCCACCGGAATCAGAGGCGGCGGCAACGGAGGAGCTGCTGCGGCGAACAGTGGTCTGAGGGAGCTTCGATTTGAATGAAGACGAAGCGCGTAGATTTTGAGGCTTGTGCACGCCATTCCTGTTACCACCACCTGTGGCCATTGTGTGTGTGCGTGTGGGCGTTGTCTCTCTCCTTTGGGGAAATTATTTAAATGAGAGAGAAAACAGCAGAGACACAAACTTAAGAGGTTAGGGGAGGGCCGTAAAGGGGTTTTTGTGTCATTTCAGTGCGTGCTTTAAGTTGAAAATCATTTGAGCACGACAAAGCGAGGGATGGGGGTGGGTCCCACCGAGTGCGGTGCTTTTTAGTATGCATGGGTCAGGAGTTTAAACCTTGTCTAGGCGTTTTCTTACAAATATCTACCGTTTCAAATATTATTAACATGTTTAATTTAATTTAACAGATATAGTAATGTTAAATGTAAAAGGACGAAAATGGAAAGCATGGGGGTTGTTCTTGGAGGATGTTTATACCAAACTACCCTTGCAATAAACACCACGACCGGGAAGCACTACTTGAAACTGCGTTAAAAGAAGAGCGAGAATCTAGGCGAGTCGCCCCCACTTGTCTGCAGGCCCAATTATTTTGTATTTTGGGCGTGAAATAAATATTTCTCAATACGTGAATAAATAAGGGAAATACATGATTAGAATTTCAGAAGAACACGAGGGAGGCACAAACTATATACACAAGATTATGAAGAGAACACAAGATAGAAAAATAAATAATTTACTACATTCGCATTTCTACTATCCAACAGAGTCTTCTTGGGTGTCATCTGCATCCATTTCATCGTTGTCACTCCCCACTGTCTCAGCATCTGATGCTTCATCTTTTTTTCGATCATCATCGTCGCTGCAATCATCAGTATCAGAATTAGAAGCTACTCCTCTTCCAGATCCCACCTGATCATCACTTTCAACAGCATGGCTAAACTGCTCCCTTAAATCAGGCGCCACAATGCCAATCATCTCACTAAGTGCTCGACGTTCGTGGTTTCTCCTGGCAGCAGCTTCGGATATGGTGGATGGGATATGTTGGCTCTCAGCTACAACACTGCTAGATTCATGCATTGGAGCGCCACATTCATCACCCTCTTTAGTCCCACTCCCTGAAGTATCGTTCTCTCCGTGGACTGAGGGCGCTGTGCTACATGCCCAGCTACCAGCAACTTCTGAAGCTAAGAGGTCACCTGTCCCGATAGTCCCTCCACCTTCTGTATCCTCCATCTGATCCTTCGCGTCATGTGATTGGGAGGGATGGGAAGGTTCTGAAAATGTTTTGTGAGCATGGTCTTGTGTTTCTTGTTCGTTGTCGTTATCAACCTGCATTGGAGAACGGGGCGTGCTGCATTTATTCAAATCAATGTTCTTGCCACTCTGATGTTCCAGGCTTTCCGTCTCCATAACTTGTTCAGTTTCAATGGCAGCACCTTCCAAGATTTGGGGTGTGCCAACACCTTCAGTGTCGGGAATCTGCTGGGTTCCAACAGCATCTCCACACGAAAGAGGTGCTGTGCCAATGCCATTGATATCGGAGCCAAACCCGCCCTTAGCATTACATTCAACGCCGGTGAATTCTACCTCCTGTGTGTCTTCGCCATGTTCTTGGCTTTTGGCATTACATTCATGTTTTTCTGTTACACTTGTTTCATCACTAGATGACTCAACATGAACCATGCCAGGGCCATGGAAAGCACTGGATCCTGTTTTATGTTTGCTGTTCGATCCTGTTTTATGTTTGCTGTTGCTTTCTTGGACCTCTTCCTTGTCTCTCACCATTGATGGGTTTTCGTTGCAATCAAGACGATTGAGATCAATATCATTTGATGTCTCGTAATTCTCTTCATCTTCAAGTGTCCTTTGCATTGCTTTGAGCTGTTCTTGCTGCTTCACAAACAACACTGATATTGCCTCTGTTGTTGAATAGAAAGCACGTAGCTGTGTTTCACTGCATAAGAAATTATCCTGGCATTATTAATAAGCAGTGTGGTTTTATGAAGCATACCACTCAGGGTAAACATAACTCAAAATGATGATAATGATACTTCCATCGAGCAAAAGTATGAAAAACTAATTGCACAATACAAAGCTGTCAATATGCATTAAGAACACAAGTATAAGAATGAATAGAATATTTCTCGTGATTAAAACTACTTTATCTTCAGTCCAAAAGGCTAAGCATCAATTGATATGTAAGCAAATCCAAAACAGACTCTTCCCTTTCTTACCGGAGCATAATTCTTTCCCTAGCCCCTTTCAGCCTACGCCTTTCAAAATCAAGATCCCGCATTGCAGCACTGATCTCAAGTTCGAGAGCAGACACCTTTGACCATGCTTCCTCACGTGCTGCCTGCTACAACAGCAAGAGAAACTCAGTTTGAGGTATATAGAACTGCATCAGGCATATCGACTTAAGAAAAATGGTCTCATACAGCAAATCTCCTACCTTTTCATGCTCAAGTTCTTTCCTCAGTTTTTTTCTTTCATATTCCAGTTCTTCAACCCTCTATAAACAGAACAGGTAGCAAATTTTATTATATAATAAAGTATATATATATGGAGGCAAGCAACAGTAAAAGTACTTTAATAGTATTGGCAAAAGCTTGCTGCTCCTGTTGGATTTGACCCTCCAATTGACGCACTTTGTTATCTGAGTTGACCAACTTTTGTCTTGTGTCTTCCTGCCATTGATACAAGAAATATTATGACAAGATACTGATCCCAATGCAACATGCAGAATAATTAGGAAGCATACCAATTTGGACCTCAGGGTTTCCACCAAAGTACATCTTTCCTTATCTGCTTCCTGGATTATCAAGTCATAATTAAGTGATCAAAACTTGAAAAGCCACAGCTTTCAAACAAATTTGATTTTTTAATTAGAATAACTAATTCATTATCTTTACCTGAAGCTTATTTATAATTTCTTCTTGTTCCTTCTCTCGTCTCACAGCAGCTTCTGATGCTCGTTTTAGTTCCTCTGTGGCCTCAGCCTGAATTCTTTGAATAGCCATTTTCATATCTGTCGAAGCTTTCTCTCGCTCTTCTCTTCTCTGATCACGCTCCTCATCTAATAGTGCTTTCACTTCTAATATAGAAACCTTCTGGCTGAACCAAGCAATAAAAGTAAAAAGTCCAGATGTATATTAAGAAAATATAACCCAAACTTTTCCATACCAAAAGGTCCTAGAAGAGAACTTGATCCTTTAGATATATACTGAGAAAATTGGACAATTAGATTTAATACACAAATTTATACACCTAGTTACAAAATCATTTGAATCTCTAAACAAAACAAACGATGGAATTCCGCATCCAATGGCTTCACACCACATTATTACAGAGCACTAAGTAAAGCTTGCACATGAATAGCCTAAAACAATACATAACTAAAAAAAAGC
This sequence comes from Ocimum tenuiflorum, assembly GCA_001278415.1. Lineage (NCBI taxonomy): Eukaryota > Viridiplantae > Streptophyta > Magnoliopsida > Lamiales > Lamiaceae > Ocimum > Ocimum tenuiflorum. The sequence goes on from AYJT01037717.1 coordinate 13,627, forward strand.
AAAATGGGTTACTCTGAATGTTTTAAATTTTCATCCACTTTTCACCCATGTTGCTAAAACAAATTTCTCACCTATTAATTATTTCATTGGCCTCTGCACATGACTGCAAAGATGAACTAAGTCTTTCATGAAGGTCCTCAATTTCCTGTTTTTGCTCAGCTGATACTCGACCTAGTTCTGCTAGTTCATTGCCTTTAGACTCCAAAGACTGGTTCAACTGACTGATCTGATCCTGATAAGATTTTGAAACTGATTCTTTCAAATCTTTCATTTCCTGCAAAAGGAAATAATATTGTTGATCTCTGACAGTTGCACATTCCTATCAATCATATATTCAGGACAGACAAGTAGAACAAATGGCTCGATTGTGAAGTTGCTGACAAATAAAGACCTCTTCGAGCTTCATAAGCTATTATTATTTCAATATGCCAAACCATTCAATGTATCAGAACACATCCAGTCTACTACAGCAAGGCAGTTCAATTTCTACATTACAATTCAGGTGTAGCAGCTCAGAACATTATAGCATCGCACGGACAAGGAAATCAAACTGAAAGTAAACCATGTAGCAGAAATTCTGGAGGCTGTTCACTGGCTTAAAATCATTGGTAAGAAAGTAAATTACAAATTTCCAATGGGTCCCTTCGAATGCTATGTGAAAAAAAAAATATTTTCGTAAGTGTTTCGCGATATGGAACAAATTATCAATTTGTAGAAGTAAAAGGCAAAAGATCTTCTGTGTAAATATACTATCTCAAAAAATGAGAAAGGTACCAATTACAAACAGGCAAAGACAAAGTGAGCAAATAGGATTCAATGGAGAAGTAAAGAACGACATACAATTTCATGTTTCTCAATAGCTGCACGATTTTCAATGCGCAAGGATTCAACAGTTGCAACTTGATCTTCCAGTTGCTTCCTGAGTTCCTACGGTAGATTTAACAAATTTAAACATGCTTAAATGGTTACCAAAAAAATAAAATAAAACTAGAAGTTCAAGCCACTGTTTTGAATGGCTAGAGAATTGATTTAATACTGCAGAAATTAGTAGGTGCTAAAAGCCCATCTTAAATACCGTATTTGATCTTTGAAGGCTGCGAAAATCGTCAAGAGAGATTGGACCATCAGAAGCTCCTATCCCAATTCCTTTCAATCTCTTGTTCTCAACAGAATATTGCTCTTCAGAAATAAGCTATGAGTAAGACGTAACCAAAAATCTAATGCTATCGAAATAGTGATTAATAAAAACATGAATTTAAAATTACCTGGTTTTCTCTTAAGAGATCCACTGTCAGATACACATGAGAATTTGACTTCACGAAATACAAATGCAAAAGCTCGTTCTGAAACAGGGACAAGAAACTCAGAAAAAAATTATTTCTGAGGAATGATATACTAAAATTATTCCTGGGAATGATATATTAATATTATTCTCTCCAAGCAATAGTGCAGAAGAGAGTAAAAATATAAAATGTGCAAGCAGTGGTGTACAGCAGCATGCATCTTAATCAAAGGAAATCATGCAAGCAGCTCAACTATACAGAGGTCTTCACATAGAGGATTAAAAATGGAAACAAGTCCCAAAAATAGCCAAAGATTAAGAATGGTTCGTCATCAAACACACAAGAATTGCAGTAGAATTTATGTCAGAAAGTACTGCAATCAATTATACCATGTTGTGGAAGTACAGTAATCAATTATACCATGTTGTGGAACAAATGCAATCGAGATGATATCTCCATGGCGTAACTCGGCTTCGGAGCTATTTTTGCTCAGTTTGTCCCAATTTAAGTATGTCCCATTTGTGCTACAAAAAAACTTGGAAACATCAGAATAATTTTATATCAAGTTCGCTTATGAAGCCACAATAATATATTTCACCTAGAATCTTTCAAGAATGCAGAATAGCTTTTTGACTGTTCTTGTGCATCTCCTGTAGCAATCCTCCTACGGTATATCTTGCAGTGCTTAGCACTAATTGCAGGTGCAATAATCTGAAAACGTGCATCATCTACTACCCGACCAATGCAGTGCTCATCAGAAGTCAAAAGCAGATTCATCCCCTGGTATATCAAAACTTGAATGAGCTTCTTCAGAAGGAAAATCAGGACACATGCCCCTAGATATGAACGTAACTATGAAGAGAAACACCTACACAGGATGTTATTAAGGTACTGCATCAAATATAATAATTTCCTCCTGAACACTAAGAACAGCATTTTGAGGCAAGGTATTAATGTCCTTCCAACGAGCATTGGAAATGTCCAAAATGGAAAATGGCAAAAAATCAATAAAAGTTTGGTCTTGAATTGACAGAAAAATTTGACCAAATTAGCTAGTAGACAATGCAAACACCACTTAAACACACTGAAGTTAAAACTATTATTCATCTACAAATATAATAAAAATCTAGCTAGCATAAGCATGAAACCATTAAACAACTCATAAATTTGTATTAATATACACGCGTGGCAATCATGTAGCAGAGAAAAAACAGAAAGGGCAAGCAATTGCATGTATGGAATCGCTACAGATTCCTAGTAACATAGAGTTAACCATGTAGTTAGGTCTATTGAACTGTATCGAACCGCAATTCAGATTTATAAAAGATTTAGGCCTCAGTCAGAAGACAGTATAGTCAAAGCGAAATGTAATGATAACACGGTAAAAAGATATACTTTGTTGATGGAAGTAGACCTGCTACAAAAAACAGTGATATCAAAATCTACCTACACACATTGCCAACTAATCACAGCCAGAACATCTTACAGAAATGACTCTGCATGTTTATTTGATTTGATGATTGAAAAAAGACCCTTTAAAATGACAACGAGGAGTATAAAAGGACACGGGAAGCAATTGATTCAATTAACACATCATTCATTAGACATCGGACATAAAATTGAATTGACAAGTTAAAATCAGACAAGAAAAAGATGGAACAATGTTGAGGCTGTAGACCTGGTTGCGCTTGCGCGCCTTCTCAGATATGGCCGTGAGTACGCCCCATACATCAGGATCGGAGTACTGCAGTGGCTGAGAGGCGATTTTTGCCGCCACGGATGTTATGAATTCTTTTGCAGTCTGCATATTTTTCGAAAGCGGAGAATTACTGAAGTTGTGGCCGCAGACATTGTCAGAGGCTGCGGGGCGGTGCATGCAAGGTGTTTTCTGGACCGGGTTCGGGCTCGGGCTGGGCTTCGTGAGCTTCGGAGATTGCGAGCTCTCATCTTCCCTCGTCATTGTGCGAAAAGGGGTTCGACTATGGCGCGGATTTTGAAAACCCTAGTCAGCAGTACTGGGTTGTGGCGTATTGGAGAAGCTGAGGAGTAAAATCTATCTTTTCTTTTTTTTACTTTTTCCTCAATATAATTTTTCAATTTTAAATTTATGTTTGGGCCGTGGATTACTGTTGATGAGTGGATAAAGTTCAGACCTTGAATATTGCTCGCGTCAACTATTTTGCACTTTAAGTTTGGTTCAGTTAAAATTCTCTAATTCCCTTCTCCAAAAAAAGAAAACAGTTAAAATTCTCTAATTAAATATATTTTCTATTATGCTTATTTGCATATCAAATTTTTAAAAATGACAAAAACTTGTGTTAGACGTTAAAATGATTTATGCGAATCTAAATATTTCAGTTCTACTAACTCAAATTCGTATCCGCTTTGGATCCTAAATCCAAAAACATATTTACCCTAGATTCTAAACTTCAATCCGCTTAAATGATTTAGGCGATCAAAATTGGTTCAACTCAACTTATGTATTTAAATACATATTTTATTATAATACAATTTATTATGGGTTCTGTAAAAATATATATATTTCGATGCAATTATAAGTGTTGCTTTGACTTCTGAAAATTGACGATTGAACGAGCTACAGAGAGGTAAGATAAGATGCAGGTATTGTTGGAAATCATAGGCTTGCGTGGGAGCTGTGGCCTGGCAAAGTGTTGTTGTTTTGGGGCAAGGCCTCAGATCTAGGGTAATTTTATTTATAACGATTAATGTAGTGGACATTTAATATTTCAGAATTTTAATTAAATTAATAAAACATTTCTCTGCCAAACCGGCAAAATGAATGCCTGATTTCCAAAATGTGAATGCCGACATCTCCACTCTAGCCACCCCACCGTCACGCTACGCTCCTGCCACCGCTTCTCACTGCCGCAACAGTTGTTCCCTTTTTCTTCCTGTCTGTCATATTCTCTATCGCAAGAGGATTGTTCCAACAGAGCCCATGAAATGCTTACGACTCCTCATTCATCTAAAAAGACCCAATCCCCAATTTTAGTTATCGACAAAGCCTAGAAACCATCAGATCGTATGCTCAAGGCTTCTAAATAAGATATGCCCCACAATCGTTTCAAATAAGAAACAATTTTGCAGTATGCTACTCTTCCGGAATCATTGACGGTTGATGTTGTGTTCTATGTGTTGGATCCTCATAAAACATCTGGTTGATTAACTAATCCCCATCTTTGAAAGCTATGCTTGAATTCGAAAACATGATTACCAAATTTCATCCATGTAAGATTCAAAAAGTTGGCGAATTTCTTCTTCATTTGTTTTTGTTTTGAGGAAAGCAAATTTCAATTTTGGCAAATTATGTGGTGTTGGCCAAGCCTATGATGAAGAGGTTAAGGGTATGGAAGGATGAGAGAGTGCGTCAATGTTCGGAAAAAAGGGGAGGGCCAAGGTGGACGAATTTGAGAGAACAATGGGGAGCCGAATAGAGCACCGGTCCGCCGTCGTTGGCTGGCAGAGTTAGCAAAGCCAACATTGTGTTTCTCTGAATTTTATGCCTACAAGGGTATAATTGTAATAATAAATTTCGGGGATGAGTAAAATTACCATATATAATATAGCAAAATGAGATGAATAGTATTTTTTCCCTCCAAAACTTATTTTTGTCCTTTTTTTTCTTTTTCTATTCCCATTATTTTTCACACAAAATATAATACTTTACTCATCTCTCGCACAAAAAAAAATCACATCAATAATAACATTGTTTCCATCCAAAAATATATTGACTATCAAATTTATCTCATTATTAAAATTTACACTCTTATCAAATAATATAATTCTGATTTAAAGAATACACAAACAACACATAATATATATGATATCAAGACTCCATCTCTTACATTAATTTTCTTTAAAATATTTTATTCACGCACTAATTTTATTCTGAAATATAAGTATATATTTTCAAATATAATGCTATACATCAAAAGCACAACCTTACTCTAGATCATATACTTCATATTTAATTTGAAGAGAATGGAGTATTAAATTTAGATGTTCATTTTTTTTGATGTTATTTAAAAATTATAATACCTAATCAAGGAAAAAAACACAATTCAACTTTAGACATCTTGATCACCGAACACTATATACAAATTAACTTATCATGTAAGTGGTTTATAAATTGAAAAAATAATAAATAGTATATGTTATACTACACGTGTTCACTAAAATAAAAGAATATTATATCGTGTCAATGTAAGTAGTGACACATATCTCACATCAGGTCATGTGAGATTAATATTCGTGTGATTATACATACACTATAAATTAAGGTAAAATGAGGAATATATTTATATGTTTTACACTATGAACATAAGTAGTTTTATAGTTTTAACTCTATAAAAATAAATATTAATTACGGTAATTTTATTGTTTTAATAATATTAATATATAAAAATTAAATATATTTTAGAATTACCACTAAAATTATATACAGATATACATAATTTAATTATTTATTTTAATTTTATATCTCATTAAATTTTAATCGCGCAACGCGCGGGGTGTTAAACTAGTACTAACTAGAGTAAAGGATCAATTTAATTTTAAAAAAAATCTCTCTTCCCGCAAATTTCAGCAACCAGGCATAGTCGGATTCCAACTAGTAATAAGATTCATGAATTCAATGTTTGTAGGTAGGTGCTATGAGAAGATTCATAGGGAGCGGCTAGTTCGATGTGTCGAGGAGGATGGGGCTCGATTAATCGATAAGGAGCGGCTGGTTCAATGGGCAGAGGGGGATGGGTCTATCGGAGGCAGGAGCGGAAGTGAGCCCATGTTCGTGGGTCAACCCTTGTTGGTCTATCGGCCTCAACCCTTGTTGGTCTATTGAAGGTAGGAGCAAAAGTGAGCCCACATTCGTGGGCGTGAGGGTCGTAGGCTGTGGCCGAGCTATGCGGGTTGAGTATTGCCCATGTTCGTGGACGTGGGGGTCGTGGACCGCGGCCGAGCTGTAGGGGTCGAGTATTGTCAGTTTTGTTAGTTTATGAGTCAGTTTTGTTATTATTATTTTAGAGTTATTTTGTTAGTAAGGGTAAATTGATAAGTTTAGGATTTCCCAATTTTCAGGTTGGTCAGTAAGGTATTTAACTATCTATTTTCAATACAGAATGTATCTTTTTGCCTATGAAATGAAAGGATAGTTCCTTTGGATTCAATGGTTTGTCATTGTTCCGGGATTCATTTTGTTACTCGTATTAAAGATACATAATTTTGAAGCTCTATGCAATTTCAGATTTTAAACGAAAAATCATTCAATTCCCTTCCCACCAATTAAACGCCTTATTAGTTTTGACTTTGAATGCAATACTAGTAGACCATTAAAACAGAAAAAGGAACATGTTAAAAGATTAGACCTGTCACATTACATGCTGCTAGAATGATTGAAAAAAAATGCAGAATTCAGGAAAGGACATTGTAACAATCTTGCCCATTAACACTAATGGCACACTTGATTCAAGTCTTAGCATAAACTGCAGGGTAGCAGGTAACGTCAGCTTAGTAGGAAGTACATCAGCTGGCGCTTCAGATCCATGCATAGCATCCTTAACTAATACAACGATAATCTAATATCAGAGCATTAGCATATCACTTGTTGAAACTAAGAAATTGAAGTTAGTAATCCGCCACCAGTTAATAGTTGATGTTTTCTTTGCATAATGGTTCTTCCGCAGAATACATTAGGCCAGTGTCTGATGATAAAGCGCATGAATCTGTGTTGCAAAAGCCTTCATTCAACCGGCAAGTGGGTTAGCATGAATTGTCACACGGTTGATCCTGATCTCCATGAGAGGTCGATCACCTGGACCGGTTGGAGCCTAGAAAATGGAAACAACGTTGGCTGATTAGATTATGAAGCAATGTCGAACTATCTGTGACAAAGGCATATCAATTTTAAGTATGAAATAACAAATTTAGCAACTTCATAACACCATTCATCCCATAGTCGGACCAAGCAGTGCGATAAAATGAGATTTTTGGCTCACCTTCTCCATTATGTCAAGCACTTCAAACCCATGAATCACTTTCCCAAATATGGTATAGAGTCCATTGAGATGAGGTTGCTTGGCATAGGTTATGAAGAACTGACTTCCGTTGGTATTCGGACCGCTGTTTGCCATGGATAATATACCTCTCGCATTGTGCTGGATTAGAAAGAAAAATAGAACCCGTGCAAACACATAAGTGTGCATGTATATATTATCAACTTCTGGTATTCAAAATGCTATCAAGATAATACTGATAAACGCTGACATACAATATTACATTTATATTGGAACCAGTGATTACCAGTTGTTTTATTGAAACAATTAACATAAACAGTTACAATCATATCCATCTCTTGGTATTTAGTCTAGCAAATTTATTCAGCTTTAACTGAACAAACAATAAGTAAAGACTCAAAAGAAATTACCTTCAGAGACTCTCGTATCTCATCATTAAACTTTTTACCCCATATACTTGTGCCCCCCTTGCCGGTGTTGGTAGGATCACCACCTTGAATCATAAAACTCTTAATATTTCTGTGAAATGTGGTTCCATCGTAATAGCCACTAGCACATAATGCCAGAAAGTTCTGTAACAATTTTATGAGTCCAAGTAAGAAGTTATATTTAATGAGACAAAGCACAGGTAATAGCATATGGCGTGGTTGCACATTAAACATGTAAAACATACATGAGAAAGCATATCTAGTCAAAGAAGAAGCAGAGGACAGTATGATCAATGGAATAAAGAAAACTTGTGCAGAAATATACACTTGAAGGCACCAATTTTGGTATTATAGATAAATAAAACCTCTTATATTAATAAAACTCCCGATCAGCTCATCTTAAAAAACAAACACCACCAAGCTCGCAAAAGGTGAGCAAGTTCATGCATGTTTGTAAGCAATAACAATTAACAATTAATAATTAGGAACACGTGGTGAGACTCTCCAAAAAGAAAGCAGTTCAATCCCCACTGCCACCTCACTCAACTAAAAAATAATAACAAATCTATAGGAACGTTTTCCCTCAATGGTGATCCCTTATATTAAGCATACAGTCCTACAAATGTCAAGCATTTGGCTGATTCAATATCATGACCCAATACTACAATATAAAATAACTGAAATGACCCAATCCAATCACAGAAATAAGGAACTTTTAAGTGACTGTATAACTTCGATGAAGCTTAGGATCACAAGAAGCCAGTAAAGTGCATTTGAGAAGCTGGTACAAGCATGAGCAAGGAGTAACAAATTCAGCTGGAGTTATTATAGCTGTTGCTGTGATTGCAGTTATTCAAATATAGCTGTTAGAGTGAAGCTGTGAAACTGAAAGCAACATGTGAATAAATACTCTTGTAACTTCTCAGAGAGAGAGATGATCCATACTTTGCTCTTGTAGTTCAAAATGTTCATCTATAATATTCCGGTGACTTGCCCGGATGTAGATTCTTTGGAATCAAACCACGTAAAACTCTTTCTGTTGTTATTCTTTCTTTCTTCTCTTCCGTGTTAGTTCTCTAATCAGCGAACTCTTAGTGATCAATTCACATCAGGAACCCATACTAATAAGCATATAAACAGACATACCTAAAAAACAAATATAATAATAATCGGTAAACAATTTATTGACTCTTGGCTTTCATAATCTCCTATGTATGCACGTAATTGTAGAAGTTAAAACACAAAACATTTTCAGCTCGACAGTCTCATCAACTGCAGGATAATAGTATAAAACAATTAAAACCATCACTCAACATTCAATTGATAAAGGATAGATTATACCGAAAATATGGTAGCAATATACAAATATATACACTTAAAACCACAGAAATTTATTTATAAAAAAGAAAAGAAATAACAGCAATAACAGAACACGCACTTCAGCAGTCTTGGGGACCTCGTCGCAGAAGATTTCGCACTTGATGTCCCCCAAATTTGTGTGAAGCGTGACTGCCTGGAAAACACAAGAATAGTTCAAAACTCATAAATCACAACCACCATAAACTAATAGGTTTTTCAGGCACTGGCACAAGGAATATGAAGTGTTCGATAGATATCCTGAACGAAAATAGGAAGAGGGAGGAAAAAGAAAAGGATATAGCAAAGGGAATCACCATTCTGGCAGAACAATTATCAGAATTCGACGCGGTCCTGCTCTAACCAAAGCAGATACCTTCTCACTGGGAATTTTACGTCTTTGTTTCTCTAGAATATTCAAATTTCAAGCAATTTCGGAAAAACCCTCCCTTTTTATTGATACATGATATGTGGTATAAGACTAAAAATTTAATTTAAATATAATTAAAAAACCCTTTATTTAGAAGGGCGACTAGGGTTATTTATTCCAAAATTTACATTAGCTGATTTTATCTCCCTATTTAAAATTTAATATAATATATCACAATGTTTGGTTTGTTGGACGTTGTCATGTCACACATTAATGAGAGAATTTCATACTACTCAGGGTGTTCGTCGGTTGGTTTGATCAATTTGATATGTAAAATGTGGATCAAACCAATAAATACGGTTTCAAAAATTTTCAAACCAAACCGGTCAAATTACTCTCCCAAACCGAATCGGTCAAACCATATTAAACGATTTGGTTTGGCCGGTTTTAACGGTTTGAAACTTATTTTACAAACGCAGGGTATATTTATCTTCATAAATATTAACACAAACATCACTAATTTTATCAACAAAATAAATAATCATTCTAATTAATACAAAACACCAACTAAAGACCACAATAATCAATTAAAGTTCAATATAAGATATAATGTTTATATTATTATTATATTATTATTATTATTATTTCGAGTTGATAGTGTACACATTATTGAAAGAATATAATATAATAGTTTTCATAATTTTGTTTAATACGGCCGGTCAAACCGAAATGATTCGGTTTATGATTTTCTAAACCGATTGACCGTAATTTTTTCTCAAATTAATTTGGTTTGGGCGGTTTCGACCGAACCATGAATACCCTATTTCATAGTAGCTCATTTTCGTTCGCCCAATACTCAACATTAGATTTATTGTAAAGCCAAGACCAAGGAATTTATGATTGTAAATTGCACATGGACAAAGGAAATAAGAAGACGGAAAAACTTCGACATTGTTGTTTTATACTTCCAAACCTCCAGTATATAAAATACCTGAAAAAGACGTTTGATTTGTTTATTTTGAATTTTAATTTTTAAACCTACAGCTATAATTCCACTTATTTATCACACTGAAATTAGTATAGATATTCATAAATTGCACAAAATTGAAAAGAAACCTTTGCTTTTGTAGAAATATAATCTTCCGAACACGAGTTCGGCGGCGCAGAATTCTTCTATTATTTTCAGATTTTAATATTATTATTATTATTATTAAATATCATACTATATATAGAACTAAGAAGAAAACTTCAATTTTGGATTTCAATATGTGTGTGCATGAGAATTAATAGGCATTTTGAATAATGGACATGTCTAGTTGGATGCAGAAATCCCAGAAATCCCATTCCTTAACGTAATTGCTATGTCTCCAGCATTCCCCGTCTTATTTATTGCCTCCTCAAAAACTCTATTCTTATCCTACCTCCACCAAAACCTTATCCATCCTCCACCACTGCACCGTTGCTCCGGCCTCCGACACGGCAGAGCTCCGCCTCCCTCTCAACTACTTCGGCATCTTCTGGCTCTACTTTCACCCAATCCAGCGACTTCTCTTCTATCAACACCCCTGCTCGGCCGCTCATTTCCTTCAAATCATCATCCCAAACCTCAAAATTCTCTCTCCCGAACCCCAAAATCACTACCTCCCCGTCCCAGCAACTTGTTCTACCCCCTCGATTCCAGCGTGCCGGATTTACGCTACTTCTCCGGTGATTCAGTTACCGTCACCTCCGCCGGATCCAGTGAAACTACTAATTTCAGTTACCTCACTGGCGATCAGCCTCACAACGCCAACGAGTTCCACCGCTTTGTGCCTGAGTTGCTGAGATCCAAGACCGATTCCGAGCATAGAATATTTCCTCTCTAGCTATTCAGGTCACAATTTTTCCAGCGACCAGCATAGCTATCAGAATCACTAACCACCATGCCGTCGGCGACGCGAGTTCCATAATCGGATTCATCAAAGCTTGGAGTTCAGCAGCAAAGCTCGACGCAGAAGACGAACACTTAGCTGATAAAATCTCCCTTCCAATTTTCGACAGATCGTTGATCAAAGATACGTTTATTAATATTTATTGGAACCAAATGCAAGCATTAAAACTCGGCGACTCACAACCAGTCACCCCGACCAACAAACTCCGAGCAACGTTTGTTTTTAAAAACACGACATTGAAAGGCTCAAGAGCTTCGTGTTGGAGAAGAAAACACACGATTCTATTCACCTATCGTCCTTCACCGTAGCAATAGCTTACTTCTAGACCTGTATCGACAGAGCTGCAGCAAAAATAGGGGAGCAGATTCTCGACAACGATGATGAATTCTTCGGGTTCACCGTGGACACTTGGAGCCAACTGGAGCCGCCAGTGCCAGTGGCGTATTTTGGCAACTGCTTGATGCCTGCAATGGCTCAGTCGACGCACGGTGTGATCAAAGGGAAGGATGGATTTTCTAGTGCAGCGAAGTTGGTAGGAGAAGTGATAAGGGATAAGGTGAATAAGGAGGGGGAGTTGATGAGAGACACCGACAATTTAATCAACAAGTACATGCCGCTGATCAGAAAATGTTCTTTCGAGGTGGCAGGATCGTCGAAATTCGACCTCTATGACACGAATTTCGGGTGGGGTAAGCCTGTTAAGTTTGAAGCAGTGTCCATTGATGGGTTTTGGGGTTGGCTACTCATATATCAAAAGTGTTGTAGCTAAAAAGGATAAAAAGGAAGTCGTGGACACAATTTTGTTTGTGAGATAGAGCCGTTAGAAGAAAACTCTCAGCTGATATATGAGAGCAGCTTAGCTGGAATTAGTTACAATAAGAGAGAACCAATTCCAGTTTTGCTGAGAGAAAGCCATGAGATTTGGCATTTTACAATTGAGAGAAAATCATCGCAGATTTGAGCATCTTTCTTTTCTATTCTTCTCTATAAATTGTACACACAAACTCAAGCAATAAAAGGTTTCTTTTACCCTTCCGTGGACGTAGATCTGGTTGTGGATCGAACCACGTCAAATCACAGTGTTTTTACATTCTTTGTTGGTTTGATTTTGATTAAAGTGAGGAAATTGATTGATTATTTGTGAAATCTGAATTTTCAACATTTGGCGCCGTCCGAGCGGAATGGATCCACGACCATCTGCGGTGGCCTCCGGAGGAAAATTCAATGTCGACAAATTTACAGGCTTAAATGATTTCGGCTTATGGAGATCAAAATGAAAGCACTTCTCGCTCAACAAGGTCTAGAAGAGACGCTGAATCCTGAATCAAAATTTATGAAGGCCATGCCAAAGGAAAAGAGGGATCTGATGATAGTGAAAGCACAGTGCTGTCATCTTAAGTCTAGAGGATAAAGTACTCAGAGAAGTTTCTCGAGAGACTACAATGGCTACGATCTGGTCAAAATTAGAAGGTTTGCATATGATGAAATCTTTTGCAAATTGATTGTTCAGAAAACAGAGATTATATTCATTCAAGATTGTCGAAGATTGAAGTTTTCTTGATCAAGTGGATGAGTTCCATAAGATCATTGACGACCTAGAAAATATTGAGGTTAAGTTGGAGGATGAAGACAAAGCCATCATCCTGCTAACTGCTATACCTAAATCCTTTGATCAATTGAAGGATGACATGTTATATGGTAGAGAGGCAACAATATCTCTGGAAGAAGTACTGGCTGCGATTAAGAGCAAGGAGGCCCAGAAATCAATAGATGGCAGAGCTATTCGAATTGGTGAAGGCTTACATATTAAGGCAAGGAATACAAAAACTAGATCCAAGAAACCAATGGTTGTAAGAAAGGAGTCTCCGACTAAGTGGAGACTAGATGATGGTAAAGAGAGTCGTATTTGCCATTACTGCAAGAAACAAGGCCACTTAAAAAAGGATTGATTCCTTTGGAAAAGAAGGCAAGGACAACCTGTACAGAAGGTGAATGCCACGGAAGCAGTAACAGAGAATCTCCTGGGAGAAATTATGAATACAGTTACTGGTCAAGTGGGTTCTGAGTGGATTTTTGACTCACGATGTTCATTCCTCATTTGCCCACACAAGCACTAGTTTGTGAATCTGCAGGAGGTGGATGCAGGCTCTGTTAAGCTAGGAAATGATCACGCATGTGAGCTCAAAGGGATAGGCGTGATCAGAATTAGAACCAGAGATGGTTCAATTAAGACACTTACTGATGTAAGGTCGCATTCCAAGTGTGAAAAGGAATTTGATCTCACTGGGAACTCTAGAAGTTAAAGGGTATACTTTCAGAGGTGATAAAGCACATATAATTGTTGAGAAAGATTCAAGAGAAGTGATGAGGGCACTCAGAAGAGACATTCTCTATTATCTACCCACAGAGACGTTAATTGGAGAAGTTGAAATGGCCAAAGAAGATACCTCAGTGTTATGGCATAGGAGGTTAGCTCATATCAGTGAAAGAGGGCTGATAGAGCTACAGAAACAGGGTATATTGAGGCATTTAAAGAATTTCAAATTATCGCCATGTGAGGAATGCGTTTAGGGAAAGTCCACGAAGCTGCCCTATAAGCCTAGTAAATGTAGAGCTAAGTCACCTCTAGAATACATCCATTGTGAACTTTGGGGACCATCTAGGACAGAAACCTTAGGTGGTGCAAGGTACTACATCTCAATAATGGATGATTTTTCTAGAAAACTCTGGGTATTTGTGCTAAAGAATAAATCTGAAGTTTTTCTCAAAGTTAAAACATGGTGTGAGGAGGTAGAAAATGAGAAGGGTTATAACGTTAGGTGCTTGAGAACTGACAATGGTTGAGAGTTCTTGAGCACAGAGTTTCAAGTCTACTGCAGTTCAAGAGGTATAAAAAGGCACAAGACAGTCCCTGGTAACCCCCAGCAGAATTGCATTATTGAAAGGATGAATAGAACCTTGCTTGAAAGAGTAAGGTGTATGTTATTGAGTTCTGGATTGTCAAAGATTTTCTGGGGGGAAGCTGTATCAACAGCATGCTATTTGATAAATAAGACACCTTCTACAACTCTTGAGATAAAAACACTTGATGGAGTATGGAATGGTAAAGTGGTGGATTATTCATACTTAAGAGTTTTTGGTTGTTTAGCATATGTTCATGCTAAAGGGGATAAGCTGGATCCGAGGGCTGACATATGTGTAATGTTGGGTTACCTTAGAGGGGTAAAAGGTTATAGACTTTGGAATCTAGACCAACAGAAAGTAGTAATAAGTAGGGATGTAGTGCTTTTTGAAGACAAAGTGCCATTCCTGGAGTCATCTGCCTTGGGAGAGCAGAATAAGCAGATAATAGAGATGGATCAGAGAGTGCAGAAACCAGTAGAAAGACTGGAACAAAGGGGCATAGTTGAGTCTGAAGATGACAAAAGAAGTTCAGTTATAGATGAGAGCACAAATTTCTTGAGAAACTATCAGCTGGCAAGGGACTGAGAGAGGAGAGTAATAACTCCTCCTAAGAAGTATGGGGAAGTAGATGTTATTAATTTAACCTTAAGTATTGCGGAAACAATTGAGTACGCAGAGCCAAGGAATTATTTTGAAGCCATTACATGTCCAGAAAAAGATTTTTGGGTAGCTGCAATGCTTAAGAAAATTGATTCACTATCCAGAAACCATAATTGGGATGTTGTAGAAAAACCAAAGTCAGCAAGGTCCATTGGGTGCAAATGGGTCTATAAGAAAAGATAGAAATAGTAGGTGGAAAGGAAGTTATAAGATATAAGGCTAGGCTGGCAGCCAAAGGTTTTTCAAAAAAGGAGGGGATTGATTTCGATGAAGTTTTTGCTCCAGTTGTGAAGCATTGTTCGATAAGAATTTTGTTGGCAATTGTTGTTAAATTCAATCTAGAATTATGCCAGTTAGATGTTAAAACAACTTTTTTGAATGATGATCTAGAAGAGACTGTGTATATGCAACAGCCTGTTGGGTTCGAGGTGAAAGGAAAAGAGGGAATGGTATGTTTGCTGAGGAAGTCTTAGTATGGTTTAAAGCAGAGCCCGAGACAATGGAACAAAAAATTTAATGAATGTATAAGTAGTATTGGGTTCATTAGATCTCAATATGATAGATGCATTTATTTTAAAAGGTGTTCAGATTCTAGTTTTGTATATCTATTGCTCTATGTCGATGACATGCTCAGTGCAGGAAATTCATTGAAAGAAATTGATAAAGTAAAGGGAGCATTGATGGAGCAGTCTGAAATGAACGATTTGGGGGAAGCAAAACGGATATTGGGTCAGGACATTGAAAGAGATCGAATAAAGGGTACACTGGTGCTTCATCAAAGAGATTACATCTTTAAAGTGTTGAAAAAGTTCAACATGATGGACGGAAAGGTGAGTACCTCTTCCACAGCATATTAAACTCTCAAAACAACAACAACCAACAACTGAAGAAGAGGTAAAATTTATGTCTAAAATTTCATATTCAAATGTTGTTGGTAGCATCATGTATGTTATATTGTGTACAAGGCCGGATTTAGCACATGGGATTATTGTGGTAAGTAGATATATGGTTGATCCTGGAAAGTTTCATTGGGAAGCTTTGAGAGGAATACTTAGGTATATGAAGAGTATAGTGAATTGTGGATTAGTTTTTCTTGAAAAATAAGAAACTTCACAAGGTATCATTTCTGGTTTTGTGGACTCGGATTATGCTGCAAATGTGGATACCAGGAGGTCTCAATCTGGATATGTTTTCACCATGTTCGGAACAACAATTTGCTGGAAATCTGTTGTTGCGTTATCCACTACAGAGGCCGAATTTATGGCCGTCGTCGAGGCTGTCAAGGAAGCATTGTGGTTGAAAGGTTTGTTAGTAGAGATGGGATTGAAACAAGAAGTCGTAGAGATTTGTGATAGCCAGAGTGCTATTCACTTAGTGAACATCAAGTGTTTCACGAGTGGTCCAAACATATAGAGGTCAGACATTATTTTGTGCATGATGTGATTGAAAAAGGAGCTGTCAAACTAGTGAAAGTTGCATTAGCAAAGAATGCTGCTGATATGCTAACCAAACATTACCAGCTGAGAAATGCAAGTTGTGTAATGATTTGATTAGCATGATAGAATGGTGCTGAGCTAGTGCCACAGGCCCTGTAGTGGGGCGAGGGGAAGGGAAGTAGAAGGTAGCTTGAAGATATGTGCAACAAAGGGGAAGAATGTTGAGGTTGGCTACACATAAAAAGGAAGTCGTGGACATGATTTTGTTTGTCAGATAGAGCTGTTAGAAGAAAACTCTCAACTGGTATATGAGAGCAGTTTAGCTGGAGTCAGTTACAACGAGAGAATCAATTTCAGTTTTGCTGAGAGAAAGCCATGCGATTTGACATTTTACAATTGAGAGAAAATCATCGCCGATTTTAGCATCTTTCTTTTCTATTATTCTCTGTAAACTGTACACACAAACTCAAGCAATAAAAGCTTTCTTTTATCCTTCCGTGGACATAGATCTGGTTGTGGATCGAACCACATTAAATCACAGTGTTCTTTACATTCTTTGTTGGTTTGATTTTGATTAAAGTGATGAAATTGATTAATTGTTTGTGAAATCTGAATTTTCAACAATGGGGATATAAATGTACCTATATCTCTATGTATGTCGAGGGAATTCGAGGGAGGTCTCGAAATGGGCGTTTCATTGCCTAAGCAAATGATGGATGCCTTTGTAGGCGTGTTTCACGATGGCCTCAAGATTTGAAGTTGTAGCATTATTTTTCGTCTAGAATAAATAAACTCAGCCAACTCAAAAAAATAAAAAAATAAACTCAGAGTACAAGAAAAGAATGAGACGCAGCCAACCAGGCAGCAAAAAGGAAAAAAGGTATTTTACAAAAATAGGAATTAAAAAAGGTCAGCAATCTTCAAGGATCTCTCGGTGCAGGTGCATGCAAGAAGAGGAGCAGTACTTGTAATGGTATCGATGAAAGGGGAGTTTGCCAGCCAGAGACACATTGCAGCATGAGCATAGAATATCATCACTTCCAATTGTATTATTACTGGGACCATCAGATTTTGATACTGCTGCCTGCGCCATGCGCCTCTCAGCAGCAGCTGCTCTCTTTTCTCTTTCACTTACTCGAATTCTTTCCGCTTCCTCCTGAAAATTTGGGGGAAAAAGAAAGGCTTTTAGATACAAATGAAGACCACCTGCAGACTTCTCAGGGACGTCAAAATATTTATCTTAATTGATTCAGAACGGTTCGACATGATTACATAACAAAAATTTACCACCAAGCCCTTGGGGCTTGAGATGGATTTATTTGTGGAGTGATAGCTTACAATTTTGAATCCACTGACACTATTAGGCCGAGAACTTACTTCAAAGTTACCCGTAGCGACTACGGGTCACCTTCATCCCCAGAAAAACCAAAATGATTATGAGAGTCAACGGCAATACCTCCTTTGATATGGCTGAACCACGAGACTGGTAACGGCCTTTATTAGTGGGTTGGGAAGCACCTCTTGCATTTCCCCCGGTTGAATTATTAAGGGATTCAGCAGATTCAGCCTGTTCACAACATTTAGCAAAAATAGAAACAAAAATTAATCAACAATGTGTCATGGGCACCCAATCTAATCACATGGCAAAAAGTCTCAATAGAAGGACAAAATTAGATAAGGACTTGGAATGACTTAGCATGTCGACAAATCCAAACTTTTGACTGTAAACAAAGCTGTAATACAAATTGGAATTCCTGAGCCACAACCATGACATTATATGATTTAAAAGAAAACAAAGAAATACTGACACAGAAGCTTCAGTATGAAAATGACATGTGGAAGGACTGGACATTTGGTTGATTTAATGCAAAAACTTACTCAAGAATATAAATATACAAACCTGGGCCTTCTTTTCTTTTGCTCTTCTTAGTTTCTTCAACTCCTTAGCTTTTGCTTTCCTTTTGGCATTTTTCTCCGCCTGATATAATTTTCAAACAAAACCAAAATCAGAAGCAAAGGGAAAGCTATTATCAGCTGACTCGTGAAACCATAACATTGGGTAAGCTATAATGTTCATTTCTAACAAGAGAAGCCAACGTCAGATTTGAATATGAGATGCCAAGTTCAAATTCAACATACATGTATACAAAATAAAATTACAACATGCACAGCTGACTTTAATCATTCCACCAGCTGCGGCCCCCTTGGACACGTCAGACGTATCAATTGCAACCTCTTTATCATTAAAATACCCAATCCAAAAATTGGAAGCTATAATATGTTATTGGATCCTATTAAGATGCCAAACTTGATTTTATTCATTTATTACTGGTACAGGCATGTCTGTAGAAGCCAAGCTTGATAAGGGTTATGATACTGGAACGAATTGAAGCAAATTAGTAAGGCAACTATTTACCTGCTTAACAGCTTGTGATTCCTCCATCTCTTTTGTTAAAGGGCTAGGTACTTTTGCAGCATTCCAGTCCCATCTCTCAAGGTTTGATGCCATGAAGCGTCTGAATGTATTCCTGACCTCCTTTTCACTGGCAATCATATATGGGGTTTGGCCCCTCTTATCTTTGACGGTAGGATCTAAACCTTGCTCTAGAAGTTCCAGAACTTTTTGAGCATCGCCAGATTTTGCAGCTTCATGCAAAGGTGTTGATATGCCAACAGAATTAATCTCATCTTCAGGCTCGATCGAAACAGACAAACCATCCATTTCAGTAACTATAGAATGTGTCTCAGCAATATTTGTATCCTCAAGATTTTCTTTGAACTTCAAACCACTGGATTCAATGTGGTTGTGGCCTCCGCTCTTTGCACCAGATAATGATTCCTCTTTTGTACTAGGAGCTGTTTCCTCAATTATCTCAAATGAAACTTGTACCAGCAAGCTGTATATTCGTCTAGCTTCCTTAAGAGTTGGCCTCCTAACTGTCAATGGGATATTTCTTATTGCACGATGTTGACAGGTGAAACGAGGTTTTTCTCCATCAAAAAAAAGTTGATGGTTATTTGGAGCATAAATGAAAATGCAAGAGGCCACAGCAAAGTGAGGCTTCCACAAGGTAAGTAATTCTTGGATATCCTGGTTATTGATGAAAAAAGGATCAGTCCAGCACCCCAAAGAAAATAAACTTCAAATATAAAGGCTGCATTTATTACTTTCTCATATGTTGCCAACAAAATAAGCAATGCCAATAAGGAAAAGGCTGGAATATACTTCATAAATAGGTTTTGGCAGAGAAAAGTTGACTATGTCAAAGGTATATTTCTCCAAACTGGAACTAGGAATACTATAAGGTTGGTTATCTTTTGTGGTGTATTATCTCTATAAAAAACTTGACAAGGATTATGGATGATGGAACACACACAATGTGAAAACTGCAAGAAATTTTCAGCACAAAAAGAATGGTACATATAAGAATCTTGTCACCTATTTTCTGTTTATTTCTCAGGCCTGTGATGATTAGATAACATCAAGCAGAATAAAATCCAGGACAAACTATCAAAATCATGTCTCATGATGAGTCATGGCAATCATACCTTTTTAAGAGCAAATTCATTATATCGGCGAAGTGAAGCCCCAGCAGAATGAATGCCTTGGGTACCTGCATCTTTTGAAGATTGCTTTTTACCGGCCTTTGCCCTAACAACATATCTACATCAAAGTAACCATGCATTAATACACTTCACATATAAAAGCTACTCAATGGTAATCTAAATTAACTTCCAATTAACTTCCGAAACACCTCAGACTGCAACACAAGTTACAAGTTGGAAAAGTTGCTGCAGTTTTTCTGGTTGATATACTTGATTGAGACCGATTAGTTAGACTTTGTTATTTCATTTTTCCCTAGATAATTATGGACGAAAATTGGCTTTATTCTTTAAGTAGATGTTTATTTCCATAGAATATGATTATTTTAGTAGAATTTATCATATTTGACTTCGGATTTATTTCCTAGTTAAATTAGGACTCTTTTTTCCTAAGGACTCTTACTTCAACTATGCATTTTATAATTAGTTTTCATGCAATATATTTCCTTGAGCATTATCTTTCTTTAGTTGTCTTCTTGAACTAACAGTTTCGATGTGAAAATTCAATCCGACTTATCAAAGTGTTCATCATCCCGTTTGTGGAGTCAACTCTCCTACTCCAACTTCTGTGTTTTCAATAAAAATTGGGTCAAGATATTTTACTTTGAGGTTGGATTTTTTTAGACTACTTCCATCATATCTTGAGTATATAAGAGTCGGCCTTTGGGCAAGTAAATCTAGTGAGACTATCAATCAGGGAAAAGTTAATAGAAAAACAGGACAGTTCAAATTATTATCATTATATTTGACAAGAAAAAGTTAGGCTAAGTGGAGAGATTGTCAATACACACTATCTCAAATAAATAGAAGGCATGTTTGACAAATATCGACCAGTTCATGATAAATAACAAACTCATCCGGGTGATATTCTAGGGATCAACGACCTTGAAAAGATAACAGAATGGAGATAACAATAAAGCATGAAGCTACTGCATTTCTGTTAGGTGTCAATTTGTCCATCATGCAATCAGTGAGATATGGATGATGTTGTTTGAGGTGCAAAAGAAAACAGAAAATCAATACAACTTTACTTGATTATAAATAGAATTTCAGATAATAAGGAATTAACCTGTGAAAAGTCTTATGCGCCAAAAGGGAATCACCATCAAAGACACACCCAGCAAAATGTCCACCGCTTGCAAGTAAAACAATCCTCAATCTGGAGTTATCTCTAGGTTCATGAAGTAAGTATTTCAGCTTTTCAACCACTTCTTTTGGGTTCAAATATACTACTCGAGCCCCATCCATGACATACGGCTTATCAGGTTCATATGCAATACTATCAGACTCATCAAGTAATAAGCATTTCCAAACTGAAACTATCTCCCCATTTTTTAATTGTATAAATATTTTACTCTTTGGTCCACCACATTCATGTTTTCTGTCAGAGAGGATGCCAGTCTCTCTCTCGTCCTCATCATCTGATCCTGAAATACTTGATACGCCATAGTCTTTAGACAATGAATCTGTAGTTGCTTCATCAAAGTCTTCCTCTTTAATGATGCTCTTTCCAGCAATGCGTAGCTTTATCTGAGATTAGATGCCATCACGAAAATCAAGATCTCCAAAAAAGTGAAGCTATATTACAAGTGAGGAGTGTGTGCGAACAATTGCATCTTACGGCACTCCCATGAGCAATACTCATGAGATGCGCACGAGTTTATATGAGCAACAAAAAATGTCAAAACAAATTAGTGAATCAGTCCTTGTAACGAGGAAATAAACGTTTTTTCCAAAGTACTTAAAGTCACAAGAACTTCTTAAGTCTTAGTTCAAATTAGATGAAGATAAATTTTTTGTTACAATCTTACCGCCCCTAAGCCAACATTATCGTCTCCAAACAAAGGAGAGTATTACTAACGAAAGCTTAGGAAACGACTATTTCTTAAGCTCGCTATATCCCATGTAGCAGCATATAAATCTCAATGGAGTAGTAAGAACCCTCTCCCAATCAAATTTTCAACAGCAACTAGCATGTATGCAAACTCAAATTTCGGCAACAATCTGTCAACCAATTTTAAGCCAACTTAATCAATTCGCCCACTATGTAGGCTGCAAAACCAAATCATCACATTGAAATCATCTTCACAGTGACCAATCAATTACAAACCAAAGGAAAAAGAAGTCCAACTCAACTGAATCGCAGGGATGAAGCTTGTCCCTACTCTTATCCGAAATAAGGAAACTAAAGTAATTAGATAGAAAACAGGAAAACGTACATTGAAACGGTGCAGGTCGGATTTGAAGTGGAAGCGCTGCTCATGTAGAGACTCGAACTCCGCCTTACACGTGTTGCATGACCATCTCTGCTTACCTTTACCATTATTGGTCGGATTATTATCATAATTACTGTTTCCAGTAACTTCTTTCTCCGATTCCGATTCTTCTAGGGCGTCCACCGGCGGAATCTCAACATCTGGGAGCGGAGACGAAGTGTTGAAGAGGCGGCATGAATCGAAGAAGTCCGGCCGGGCTTCAAATATCGAGAGGTGTCGCTTCGTGTGATCCGGCTTGTTTTGCTTCCGCGTAATCGGCTTCGCCGCCTTACTACTGGAGGAGGAGGCCTCGCCCGCCATAGCCGTCAAAGGTTTGGCTTTTCAGCAATTGAAAAGGGGAACTTTCGTTAGCCGTTGAGAATATGTTCACGATATCACTTTCTTCCCAAGGGCTTGGATGGACATATATATA